>LZPO01055198.1:167787-186267 GCA_001675575.1 Neotoma lepida
ATCTATCTATCTATCTATCTATCTATCTATCTATCTATCTATCTATCTATCTATCTATCTATCTATCTAGTCTGCTCATCATCTGGAAGCTGAGAAGTCAAAGCATGGCACTGCCCTTTGCTCCTTAGCTTCTGAGGCCTCTGTTGCTGTCTCATCGCTTGGTGAACCCATCCATGGTGAGACAGGCAAACATGCCAGCTTAGATCTTTCTTCCTCTTATATAAAATCACCAATGCCATCATGGGGGCCCAGCCCTGATAGCTTCAACTGATCATAAGTTCTTCCTGAGGGCTCCGCCCTGAAATAATCATGGATATATGAATTCAGGGATGAGGTTTCCAATACCCAAACTTTTTGGTATTTAAGCCATAGTATATAGGAAGGTGATTTTCTGAGAAACTGTTTAAGCTTTATTTGCTTTTTTAAAAAAACATGTGTGACATACAGGCTAGTGATGTAGCTTAGTGATAAAATGCTTGGCTTGCATAGTGCAACCCTCAGTTTCATCCTCAGCAAAACACACACACACACACACACACACACACACACATTAATGCATAACTGAAGAATACTATTATGCTTACATGACTAAGCTAGGCAGTACCTTGTTTAAACCCATCCCACCCCTGAAAATGAAGGAGGAGGCACTCCCTCCTTCTTGTTGAACAAAGTCCTTCTGAAGGATTTCCACCTAGATCCTAGGGTCTAATGTTTGCAGATCCCACAGGACCTCAAGATCACCAGGCTAACTCTGGAGCCTAGGAGCAGCTTAGCTCCCCAACTCCGAAAAAAAAACCACGGCGTGACTCTTTATGGGAAATTAACGGTAAAGTTTAAGAAGTGTGTGGAGGAAAACTTGCTGTGAGCAGTTCACGACTCCTTTATTTTCACTCTATATGCAATTCATTAAAATGACATTAATCCTGCAGGCTCTTCCTTGGCTTCCATTAAGATGTATGACTGAAATCTCTGTGTAACTACATTGATTATTTCATACACCTATTTGTTCATTGCAAGCTGTCCGTTGTTACAGATTCATTGTCTTGATGATAAATGAGGAGCGAAGCCACAAACCCTCACCTCCCAAAGGATGTGTATGCTTATTCGANGCCAGCCTTCTACCAAGCGGGAGTTTAAGAATTCAGATCTCAGGTTTAATATCAATGTCTGCCTCCTGCTGAGTTCATGGTACAATTAGCTAATTAAAAAAAGATAACATTTTCACCTCGGAGTCAGAACAAGAGCAATAAACTACAGGCTCAGGATTTAGTTAATTTGCACATTGACTGTAATTGTATATTTAAGGCTGAGATTAATTTTTCCCCCTGATGTGGGGGAGCCAGACACTGTGCATTGGAATCTTAAATCAGCTATAATCACTCCTCAGGGAGGTCAATCAGGGTGGGGGTTCTCCAGATGTATTAGTGCAAACAACTATTTATTTATTTGATAACGTCTTCTGTTGAGCGAGAGGAGAAAAAGCATCGAAACGCCATTCTGATAAACTGCTAAGTTTAAATGATAATTTTGAAATTATCAAACTAAATAATCTACTATTATTTTTAAAAAACTTTTCTCCCTGTAAAAACATTACTAATGGTGTTGAGAGGAGAAGCCATATTTAGCTTCTTGTGCCAAATAGTGAGTATTTGTGAGTATCATCGGTTCTGCTATGGAAGCTTTGGCAGGCATTCTAGGCTAGCTGGGTCCAAGGCTAGTTTGTCACTTTTTTTTTTTTTAAAGAAAAGTATAAAGAAAAGATATATGTTGGTAGGCTCTAGAAATCAGAAATCATAATCCTTACCTGAATGCCTCCTTTTTGAACAGTAAGTGCTTTGCTTTGGACACGATGGCAGGGATTGCTGGCAATTCAAGAGGGTATGATTGATGCATGCCTTCAAAGTAATCAAAGGAAATTATTGCTAGAAGGAAAAAAATGTTTAAAAAGGAATTGTCAGTGCTACACAAGCTATTACACTTCCACATCTATAGGTTTTTAACCTTCCTTTAAAAATTTTTTTTGGACAGTCTTACTCTGTGGTCCTGGTTGGCCTGAAGCTCAGTGTGTAGACCAGGTTAGCCTTTAACTCACAGAGGTCTACCTGCCTCTTCCTCCCGAGTGTTGGACTAAAGACATATGTCAGTACACCTGGCTTCTTTCTCTTCCTCCTCCTCCATCTCTCTTTTTAAAATAGAGTTGAGTAAATATTATTTTTCATCTCAGGGTCATTTTGACTTGTTTGTTGTGTCCAACGAACTGAGTCTTCGAAGCCCANAGGTATTTTGTTTGTTTGTTTTTGTTTGGCAGTACAGAGGATTGAACTGATTGAACATGCCAGGCAAGCGCTTTTCCACGGTGCCACTTTCCAGCCCAGAGGTTTTGTGTGACCCTCTCTCTATTTCNATGTTGCCATCCTTGGAGTTGATACTCATGTGGGGGTAGCATTCCCTTAAGAAGTTATTTACTATTTTTGTACAGCTTTGAAAGATACAAATGGGCTCTATATCATTTTGGGGGGTCTCTATTCTTAATTTTGTCTTTCAAATATAGAACCATGGGCTGTTTGTGTGTTTGTTATATAATGAAGGGTGGTAGGTATTAAGCTTTCTGTGTATTCCNTTTGTGCNTTCTTTCTTTCTCTTTGTATANGGCCATTACCNGAGTTGGTTCACAGAGAGACCACTCTTTAATGTACATAATCAACTTAATGTAAGTCCTTATTTAAACCAGTGATGTATAATACACATTTAGGGGAAGTTTTTGATGGTTGTTAGAAAAGATGAATTCTACTGGTATGACGGAGAGAGATGCTTCTAAGACAGATACTTTTTTCATAGTTATGAGGAAGACTGGAAGACTGTGGTCCCTACAACATGTAGGTGATATACACTAGGTATGAAGTCTGACTGTAAGAAAGCTCCNTAATGCTGTTTTNATAGGAACGTGGACTTTGGGTTCAGGAATATAGTATTCTAGTTTTCTTTAGTATGATCAGCTAACAGAAGAATAAAGATTTGCCATGAAATGTCTGAATCCTGGGCTGGGCCTGTGGTGTTATTACACAAATGTATATACTGGCTATTTTTAACATAATACTTGCATGGGTTATGTGGGGGTGAACATGATGTGTGTGTGTGTGTGTGTGTGTGTGTGTGTGTATGTGTGGTGTGTGTGTATGTGTGTGTGCATGCTTATTGGATATTCAGCTTAAACAAAGTACAGTGCGGTTAAACACTGTCCCTCTCCTTTTCTGGCCATTCTCCCATCATCCCATGCCCACTTTTCCCCTTCCCACCTCGCCTTCATTTCCCATCTTCCATTCACTGTCAGGAAGGGCAGCCTCCGAAGAGCCATTTCAACTCAGCTCGACATCGCCAGAGACTAGTGGACCCAGCTGCTCCAAAAGTGAGTGTGCCCTGTCGCCTTGGGCGGCCAATGTGCATGACAGTGTGGTCCCTCTGGGATAATGGGGTTGTGAAGTGTTATGTGTAGAGGAGTGAAGTCTTCCCTATTCAAGATCATACACACCAGTGGTGTTCTAATGAAGCTTAACAGCCAGCCCTCCACCCAAACAAACCATGGCTTGTAGCATGAACTGTATTTTTTCTAGCNTGTGTTCTCTCAACTGTGGCCAATGTCGAGGACCTGTGTGATGTCACTGAACTCAGAGCTGGGAAGAGATGCTCAGTTACAGTACCCCCATGTGGCCAGTCACATTAGTTTCCCCACATCAGATAGAATTGCCCGAAGCTTAGGAAGTGAGTGAGTTCTGAATGTCAGCTGCCCCTTGTTTGCTGAATGTTGTCCCTTTGTCCCACCTCCCATAAAAATACCCAGCTTACNCCATTAAAGGAAAGAAAAATTTGTCTTGGCTTATGATTTGAGGGCATGGACTTTGTCTAAGTTTTTATTCTTGTTGCTATGATAAAATAATTTAAAGGAAAAGAATTTATTTTAGCTGAGAGTTCAAAGTACAGTCCAGTACAGCAGNGATGCAATGGTAGCCAGAACTGGAAGCAGCCTGTCTTAGTTAAGGATTCTATTGCTGTGAAGAGACACCATGACCACAACTCTTATAAAGGAAAACATTTCNTTGGGGCTGGCTTATAGGTTCAGAGGTTTAGTCCATTATTTTCATGGTGGCATGTGGGCAGATATGTGTTGCAGAATATTTCTTTATACTGTATGAAGATGTGTCACTGTGATTGGTTTAATAAAGAGCTAAATGACCAATAGCTAGGCAGGAAGAGGTTAGGTGGGACTTCTGGGGACAGAGAGGACTCAGAGAGGAAGAACAGCNGAGTCACCAGCAAGACATAGAGAAGAAACAGGAGGTGTGGGATGGAAGAAAGATAAAGCCATGTGGCAGAATGTAGATTAATATAAACGGGCTAATTTAAGTTATAAGAGCTAGTTGAGAACAAGCCTGCACTAAGGCTGAGCTTTCATAATTAATAATAAGTCTCAGTGTCATTGTTTGTGAGCTGGTGGTCCAGATGAAAAAGTTCTGCTACAGACATGGTGCTGGAGAAGGAGCTGAGAGTTCTACATAGTGACCTGCAGGCAGCAGAAGCAACTGTGTGTCACACNGAGCATAGCTTGAGCATAGGAGACCTCAAAACCTGCCTCCACAGTGGCACACTTCCTCCAATAAGGCCACATCTACTCCAACAAGGCCACACTTCCTAATACTGCCACTCCCTGTGAGCTAAGCATTCAAACACATGAGCTTATGGAGCCATACCTGTTCACACCACCACATAGAGCCATACCTGTTCACACCACCACATAGAGCCATACCTGTTCACACCACCACATAGCCTATCACACTGCTCCACAGCGCCTAGAAGAAAACAATGAATGTATGCATGGTAGTGCTCAACCTGCTTTCTCTACTGCTATACAGGCCAGGANACCCTGCTTAGGGAGTTGTGCCACCGATAGTGGCCCAGCCATGCTCAGAGGTCCATTTCCCTGGTGATGCTCACTTCTGTCAAGTTGGCGGTTACCAATCCCATTCTTCGTGGTAGTGAATCCATGGTAGCAGGGGCATCTCAGAGCTGTGGTTGTGAAAGCTGCTGACATCTGGGCAGATCAGAAAACAGACAGCGATGACCCTCCTGCCCAGTTCCCTTGCTCCTTTCCCCTTTGTGCTCAGTCTGCTGTCCCAACCCATGGAATCNTACTAGACACATTCANCATNGGCTTTCTCCCTGGGTGAAAACTATCTGCAAATGCCATCACAGACACACCCAAAGGTGCGCCTCACTAACNTCCTCCATATTTATTAACCCAACCAAGATGACAGTCAAAATTAATTGTCACAAGCGCGCTTACTCATCANTTTGAACATTTTATATTTATAATTGTCTGTCACAACTTGTTTGCAAGAGGCTAAGGGTGTGGGTCACTAGTAGAGTGCTTGCCTAGCATTGACAGGGACCTAGGCTGGATTTCCATCACTACAAACAAATGGACAGACAAAAGCAGTTGACTTATGAAAACCCTGAACATTTACTGAGAGTAGGTGGGTTGGCTTCAGCACTGTAGTTATAATGTGTATAGTGAGATCTTAAGCCCATCTGTTAGCACAAACTGGAATGTGAGGTCCCCTGCTCATCACCATTCCAAAAGAAAAGTGGGAGATGGGTACCAGAAAATGGAGATGGTTTATTTACAAGTCTGTCCAGAGCTGGGCAGAGAAAAAAAAATGTTAGTGTCTCTCTTTTTTTCTTGTAAGTTGGTCTTACAAAGTTACAGAAAAGTTCAAACAAAAGCCAGGGGCTGTGCATACAGAGGTCTCTGCTGTGAGATAAGTTGTCAGAACTCTGAATTCTCCACCTGGCAGGTAGATTTCCGTTTTTGTGGACTGCCAGGGCTTCAGCCTACCCTGGCTCTCAGCATGGCTCTCCCGGGGTTTTGTAATTCCCTAGAGGCCATTGCTTCAGGCCTGCCACAACTGTTACTTTCTACACATTCAGAGCTCTCTGACAGATAGCAGGAGCCACAGAAAGTAGCTGAGGTTTGGGGTGAAGATTTGCTAAAGTCAGCAATTCAAAGGGCCCGAGTTAGTTCCCCTAAGCATAGCCTTTTTAAAACTCACATTTACTGGCCAGTAGGAGAAGGCATTCACAGACTGCCCCGTGACTCAGTGAGGTTTCAGCTGGCCTTTTAAAGCATGCCACTCAAATCTGTTTTGTAGTTTTGTTCAGGGTCAACATGACAACTTTCTAGGACCAGATTCTCTTACCTGTGTAGTGGGTGTCACACCCAGGGCTCTTTAGTGGGTGTCACACCCAGGGATCTGAAGTGGGTGTCACACCCAGGGATCTGTAGGGTGTGTCACACACAGGGCTCTGTAGTGGGTGTCACATGTAGGGCTCTGTAGGGGGTGTCACACCCAGGGCTCTGAAGTGGGTGTCACACCCAGGGCTCTGTAGGGGGTGTCACTTCCAGGGCTCTGTAGTGAGTGTCACATGGGCTCTTCTCCCTCACTTGCTGGACCTAAGGCCATTTACAACAGAACCTCAGGTGTCACATCTGAGGGGNAAAGTTACNGAGTTCCTGGAGTCTTATGCCTTCTATNATAATTTTGGCAATTTACATGTTTATTTAAAATTTGAATAACAGAAGCCTATCTTAAGCATCCACCTTGCCGACTTTTATCTCACCAGTGAAACCCCCTTCAGTATGCCAGACTTCGTGGTATTGACTAAGATGTAGACATCTCCAACATAATACTGGCCAACCACCCTGAGCAAGAAAACTCTGATTAGAGCTACTGACTTTGTATAAGCTATCATTTTAATCCATTAATACATTGCTTATACTAAAATTTCTTCAAAGTGGACATAGATGCCATGGCCCTTTGCCATATTATTAAAGGTCTAGAATGTTCCCCAAGTCCCACACAACTCAGCAACCTGTTGATATGTATAAGAAAATATAAAGTAGCTTTAAGGAAGAAGTGGTGTGTTGTCGTGGCTGGATAGATGGCTCAGCAATTAAGAGCCTTTCTTACTCTTCCAAAGGACAGTCCCTGGGACACATATCCAAGACCCAAAAGAGCCTGTTACTCCAGCTCCTAGCACCAGGGATCTGACACCATCAGTGCCTCCCAGGATGCCAGCACACACATGCACATAAACACAAACACACTAAAATAATTTAAAAAAAAAACCCAAAGTGTATTTTCCTAATGTAGATGATGGGTTAGAATACAGCACACCCTTCTTATACCCACTTTTGAGCTATAATTACTGTAGCTAAAATACTGTGTGAATTAAGCACATCCTGTTACACACACTTCTTGGTCCCTGGTGTTTTGAGGATACAACTTGTTATGTGCCTTTGTTCCTTTTTTGGTCTGGTATCCATTTCCCTCTCTCTTAGCATTTTGAGAGATACCATGTCCCACATGCAGTACTTTATGAGCTCAACTAGAAATCAGGCAATTTTCATTTGTGGCAAAAAAAAAAAAAGGCTTTTTGTTATTCCATTTAGAGTAAGAATCATGGCTTCTTATCTACAGAAACTTTCAGAGGACCTCATTAAACTGCAGTGAAGATGTCTAGTGCCTTAATATGCTGTGTGAATTGGTTCATCCATGTTACCAACTATATTTGAAAGGTCAGATCTGTCCCTTTCCAAAACATTGCAGAAATGGAAATCTGAGAAGTACCTACATTTCCCCCCCTAATTATTAAGGAGATTTGGGGAAAGCTACTGTTTGCTCCCTGAGTGAATTACTTGGACAATAAAAGGGAAACAGAAATGTGCATCCANGTAACCAATGACCTTTTATAGCAAGCATACTTGATTCTAATCTGCACTGTTTCATTTTAACTGGGTGACCTGAGTCGTTACAAAGAATTCTTAGAAATTACGGACTTCCATGTTCCGGGGACAGAAACAATGTGTGGTAAGCCCACTGTCAGATCTTTTGAGAATACCAATTTTATTGTGAATATCTGCCTTGCACAATTTGGGAAGAAGTGTAGCCNGGTAAAACAGCTTCCCANTCACAGAGAGGTGTGGTACAGAAAAACCACACTAGACTCGGTTCTACTGTAGGCTTTGTCACAAGCCAGCTCTGTGGCCTTGGGTAGTCATTTTACTCTGAGCCCCTTTGTCCTAAGTGTTCTCTTTGACACAATGAGAGCGTGNAAAATGTTGTCTTAATCAGTGTCTGAGATTGCTTTTCTTCTCCATCAAGCCTACTTAAAACTCTCCGTCTTACCCTTTCCTGGGATTTTTGAATGGAGGTCTCGGTTCTAAAATAGCCCTCTACGAACCGCTTCATTCTTCGCTCCTCACAGCATCTTGTAGTCTTATTGTTAGGTGGACTTCTATCAGAGTCTCCAGNGGAAGCTAATTCTTTAAAAAAGAGAAATGACTTCCATACTATTGAGGAAATAGAGACCACAAATTAGGAAGGTCACTTTCTGCCCAGANTCTCCTCCTGCCCACCATCACCACCACCCAGNCTAGATTTTTGCACTGCNTAAGAAACTTAGAAAGCCCTTTGTGCTTTGGGCATAGGAAAACAAGCTTTTAAATCTGTTTNTATTTGAATAAAATAAAGAATGCAAGGGAGATCAAAGACAAGTGAAGCTCCTCATATTGGCTAAGCCTGTCCACCGGGACCACTAGAAGCATCTCCCACTTTGAGAATATGCTTACCTGTCCATCCCCCAGCTGGAAGGCTGTTAGCACAGCAAATGAACAAAGAATGCAGCAAAAACGGCCAGTAGGAATAATAGTTCAAAGACTACAGAGCTGTTATTTGTGGGAGCTGCTAAAGGCTTCTGTTAAATAAAAATCAATTTGATACAGGAGCATCAGGGACACGATCTGGTGGGCACCAGAGGACGGGAGGCCCACAGGGGATTAGCTTTCAAATCTCCTGGCATTTCAGCACAAAAGGATGATGAAGATTTATTCTCCATGAGCTGTCATTTTACATCGGAGGCTTTGCTGATCCAGAATAAATAGGTTCATAAAGACTGTATTGAAAATTTGAGCAGGTGAGAGCAAATGGTGGGAGGCAGAGCATCGAATACATTTCAAGACCAGAAAGTGTTGAAACTTTCTATCCTTCCTTACAAAACAAACTCCAAACTACCCCAGTACACAGCTAATCCAGCAACCAAAACCTGCCCGTGAAGATAAATCATTTGAACCTGCTGTAGGGCTTGGAAATCCTTCATATGAATTCTCAGCAGTATTTCTCCTTTTCTCTAATGAGAATGAGGTTTATAAAACTTGGGCTCCCCTGCTGGGAAAACGAGCCCCGAGCTATCTTAGAGCAGATGGTCTTCTCTTCTTACTTAGTGTAAACCTTTTAGGATTGATCCTTTTTCATTCCTCCCTACCTGAAGAGTAAACATCTCTGAGACCTTAGAAACCCACTGTTCAGAGGAACCAGAATTCAGAGTTACAGAGATGGTGTAAATAGACACTGATAGGATTGCGTTTCTTTCTGTTATATCAAAAGAAAATACGGTGATTTTTTTTTTTTNAAGCATCGAGGGGATAGGCTGTAAATTATCTACATTTTGAAGCCTTATTATGCATGGAGCTTCTAGACGGTAATTAACACCTTCCTAGTCCCAGGAATTTCAAGCGTTAAAGAATAATTTTTTCTTTTTTGGAGGGTGCAATACTCGTTACTATATTTAAGGACATAGGAAGATGGGGAGGGGATAGGAAATTGGTTGCCATAATTATTCTGAGAAGGTTTTTTTTTTAAACAACATAAAATGTTGCACTATGGGAACTTTTTATTTTTTTTAAATAAAGCACTTTAGGGCTCATAAATTTCTAATAGAAATCTTTGAGGGAGTTTACAGTTTCTGTTTGTGTGCTTCCATATCAGCCATCTATCAGTGATCTTTGGTCCCCACTAAAATGAGCATGAATCTCATTTCTGAGACATATTAACTGTGACCTGAAGCCAATTACTTAATCACTCCGAGTTAGCTTTTAGTTTTCTCATTCACAAAACAGGGACCAAAACAGTGTCANTCTCATCAGGTTGCCATTGAGTGTTTGGTGAGATAATGACCATGTGGTTAAAGCAGCTAATCAACACCGAATTGTAATAATTCCTNAAATTAAGACCACTATTATCATAGTTATGAGGTGAATTAGTTACTGTTCTTATTGCTGTGACAGAATACAGGCAGAAGGGACTTNAGGAGGGAAGGGTTTTATTCTGACTCATAGGTTGAGGGGACACAGTCCCTCACGGTAGAGAAGACTTGGTGGCAGGACTGTAAAGTGGTTGATCATTCTGTATCTCCAGTCAGAGAGCAGAAAGCAGTGAATGCCCACTTTCTCATGGTAAATGCAGTTCAAGACTCCAACCCATGAAATGCATCTCTCCACATCTAGGGTGGGTCGTCCCACTTCAATTAATAAAATGTAGACAGTTCTACATTGACATGCCTGGAGGCTTATCTCATTACAATTTTAGATCCTAGCAAGTTGATAAGCAATATTAACCATCACATTAGATAAACATTGTTTGTTTCCTTTGATATTTCTCCCTATTCTGTAAAATAGAGNTTTAAGATATTATGTTCTTTGAGAACTAATATATTTGTTGCTCTGCAAGAGCAACAAATGCTTTTACCCACTAAGCCATCTCTCCAGCCTGAGTCCCTGTTCTTACCCACCTTGCTGCCTTCTAATGGCCATTACTAGGCAGTGAAGAGAGACTCTGGGAATTTGCATGCATTGTGTCCTCTTGGCATGCCTGGCAGTAACAACTATATCCCCCTTTTTTTTGTAAAGACTGACTTTTTTTCCTCCAGAGTATATAAATGTATACAAAACTCCTTACTAAAATATAATGTTTCCTAAGGATACAGCTTGAGGAATTTTGACAAACTGAACAGTCGTATACTAAAGGCATCCAGGTCATGAAACAAGGTGACAGACACCCCTGAAAAACACAAGAAGTCAAACCCCTGGTCTTNTCTCTGAACAGTAGCTTATTATGCTGAGAAGCAGCACCTTGTAAAAGACGGGGCTTTAAAAGTGAAAACAAGAGAAACTGTGGCAGGATTGCCTTTTCTTTCATTTTACCTCGGTCTGTCGCTTCCATTCTGAGAGCTGAGAACCTGGGAGGGAAACCAGAGCCTCTTGGTGAGCTGAGAGGCTCTGTTGTCAGAGGCCAAGCCAGTTGGTACTGCCAGCATTAGTGAGATACAAGTAACCAGATCAAAAAATGCCCACCATGGTTTAGATCGTCCGGAAAACCTCGCAGTGGCCAACTGGATAGAACTTTCGTCTTTTCTCTGGCCGTTCTTCAAATTTATAGGACAACTGTCTCTGATGTTTCCTTTCAACTCATGGGACATCTTTGGCAGTTTACATGACAAAGCCACACTACAAGGAGAATGTTTTCCTAATTCTCAGGTGACTAGATCCCTCTGTGTTCAAGTATCATGTTCCATTTTCAATGTCTCCCGCCTGCCTCAGAAACCTGTAACCAATGATTCAGTAAGGATTCACTGCATAAGTTCAGTAACCTGCCCTGGATACNCAGGAGGTCCAGGTATTAAAGGAGAGGAAAGAGAGGCCAGGCTCAGAGTGGGTGGTTTCTATCTTCAGCCATCGTGCCATGTCTTGACACCTTCCCAGGCATGTCATATACAGGGAGAAGCAGGCTTCTCAGCATTCAAAGGCAAGCACTTNCTGTACCTCCCTTTTGTTTCATATGCCACAGAAATCCTTTGNCATAGAGCTCTTCTGTTGCAGACCTAGGTAAAGCTACAAGGTTTCCAGAAAAATCTTTATTCCTCTTATAGTTCCCATGTATGTCTGTCCCAATTTATAAAGTTTGTCTCCGTTGGCTTTAAAAAGAACTTCATACTCACAACAGTTCTACTGGTGAGGGGACAATTAGGATAGNTAGATGATCCTCAGAAAAGAAAATAGAGAGTTGGGTGATAGCAAGCATGAAGACCGAGTTTGATCCCCCAGCACCAATGTAAGAAGCCAGATGTGGGGCTGGAGAGATGGCTGTACAGGTAAGGTACTTGCTAGCCCAATATAAGGGTCTGAATTGANGCCACGTAAATGAAAATCTGGCAAGGATGTATGCCCCTGTGATCTCAGCTCTGTGTGAGGCAGAGACAGGGGATCACTGGGGCTTGTTAGAACCATCCTAACACCAGAGCCAGTGAGAGACACTGTCTCAAAGGAAAGAAGCGGGGAGTAGTAGAAGACATCTGCTATCCTCTGCCATCCTCTGTGTATAGACACAGGCATGTGCACCCATGTACATGAATGTGAATACACCATATACATATGTCACACACAAACTTGCATACACTAGATACAACAACAACATCTAATTAAAAAAAAAAAGCCAGCCATGGTGACACACGTTTGTAATCTCAGTGCTGGGGAGAGGGAGACACTTGCCAATCAGCCTAGACTAATCAATAAGCCCCAGGTCCCAATAAGAGACCTTAGTCAATCACACACATACACACACAAGATGGGCAGCTCCTGAAGAACACCGACCTTTGATTGCTATACACACACTCCCCCTTCACATATACATATGTGCACCTGCATGTACACATGTACACACATTCACATATGCACATAAAAAATAAGGGAAAGCCAATATCAAAAAACAACTTTATGCATAAGAAATAATTCTCAACTGCCCTTAGAAGTAAATTAAAATATGTCCTAAGATTTTCTAAGAATTCTAAAAGTTTAACAATATTTTCCAGGGAAATTGCTTTCTTTTNTTTTACATTGCTGATGGCAGTGAGTTAGTCCAAGCTCTTCAGAAAGATATTTAGCAGTACTAATCTGAAGTACCTATACATGTACTGCTGGACACACAGGTGTTTGGGGGGAGGGAGGGTAACCAGATACACCGCCATACCTGTGAAATGAGTCAAAGAAAAGATTATTCATTACAGTATAAATTTTAATATAAAAATATTAGACATAGGGGCTGGAGAGATGGCTCAGACATTAAGAGCACTGACTGCTCTTCCAGAGGACCTGAGTTCAATTCCCAGCAACCACGGGGGGGGGGGACAGAATCTTCTAACCCAGCATTTCTTCTATTCCTGACTTATTTCTAAATACCCCATAGACACCTGGTCACTTCTGCCTCCTAACTGGATCCTTCTAACAATGAATTATTAAAGCACATCCACTTTAAATTTTAATTCCTTCTTTTATTATTGTTGTGAGAGGGCGCATGGTGCATGTGTGGAGATCAGAGGACAATTTCTCAGGAGTCAGTTCTCACCTTCCACCTTGTAAAAAGGTGTCTCTTGAGTCTTCTGTGCTTCATACTCTGCGCTAACTAGCCCGGGAGCTTCCGGGCCATTTTCCTCACTCTGCCTCTTACCTCAGCTTAGGAGTCCTGGGATTACAGATATGTGCCATGGCATCTGGCTTCTTATGTATGTTTTGGCCATGAAACTCAGGTCATCAGGCTTATATGACAACCAGTTTTACCCATTGAGCCATCTTGCCGGCCCACATTCACCAAGTTATTATAACAAAGGGTAAGGTACTCTAGGACAAGATGGAGAAGGAAAGGGCCATGCATTGATCCCAGTGTTTTCTGACTTCATGTCTTCCTTAACCTATTCAGATAATTCTGTGGGAAGTAGAATCCACTTGCTTTCCAGGAGGCATATATAAACACAGTACTAGAGTCCTTCAAAATGACAAATTGAAAAGTATCTTTGGAATTCAGTTCCACTAATGTGTCCTGAGCATCCTTTTTGTAGCTGGGTCTGGGGACTTAGTAGCTGTANTTGAAGATGAGTGCAGTCAGCTTTCTCTTAAATCACTTCCTAGTTGTCATCATTGTCATCATCTTCTTCCTCTTCTTCCTCCTCCTCCTCCTGTTCTCTCTTCCTCTCTCCCTTCTCCTTTTTCTCCTCTTTTCTTCCCCCTTCCTTTCTCCTTCTATCTCTCATATACACACATACACAGATATTTCAAGTAAGATATTATCCAATAGATGTGAGACACTGCTCTTTCTGCCAAGTAACATGCACCCAGAAGAACACAAAGATCAGTGAACCTTCACAGACCAATGGTGACTCTGTAACCACCACCCAGAGAAAAATAATAGAATTACCAGTCCCCAGAGCTTCCCCCTGGGATATCCTTAGCGGTTTTCAGGATGCTTTGAATTTCTCCTGTCTTTTTCAAAGTCTTTGTGTTTNGTGCTGCGGCTTGTAGATAATGGCTACCATAATAATGTTAGATAGGAGGCATAAGTTCTAATGTTCGACAACACAGTAAGTTAGCCGGAGTTTATGAGGATTTATTACTTGTTTCACAAAGGAATCAGAACAAGGCCTCTCAGCATAAGCAGATGACAAATGTTTAAGGAGGAGATGCTAATTACCCGGGTTTGACCACCACATATTATATAAGTGTATGAGATCATCACACAGTGTCCAATAAATACATGTAATTAGGAATGTAAGTAGCCTCATCCTAATTTATTATCCAATAAAATGGCAGGCTTTTTCCCCCTTTGTGTTTAAGGAAAGGCTGTAATTGNGTTACAAGTTACATTAAAGAACAAGTATAAAGATGATAATAATTGTGGCTTTTAATATTTCAATCATTGGAATTTCTACATTGAATTCACTTGAATGCTGTGATGAAAATCAGAGAGGAAAGATTCCTTCCTTGGGGATGTTTCATTTCTAATGGAAGAATGCTGTGTGTTCTCTCTTGTTGACATTCATTCTCTCTCACANTCCTGCTTGCAGCATCCAATGTTCCCAAATCAGTTCCCACCTAGTTACTAACTTAGCGCGCCATGCTCGTTGTTGGGTATCTGTTGAGGTTGGGTACTTCCAAGCGCTATGACTGTACTGTGTCCTTTACTTATTTATGTGGCTGATTAAGGTCTAGTATACATGGGTAATGTATATACTGCCCGACCGTTCTTGTTCTTAGGGGAATTTGTTTTTTCTAGGTCTTAAAAAACAGTGGTGACTTGTATATGTTGACTTTTCTCAGGGTCATCAGAGTTAGGTTCACTAAAGACCTGTGTTCCAGGAAAATCGCCAGGGTGAGAATAGAAAATTNTACTTCAGAGGTGAAAAGATCATAGACTNGGTTAAATATAGTGATNACTCATTATGGCTTCTGGATTTATGAAAAACGACTTCAAGGATCCCCTTGCCTTCAAGGGCTTCTGGGTCCTGTGTGTCTCTGTGTCCACCCATCCCACAGGCAAAAAAAAAAAATGCACTTCAGTACATGACAAGGAACTCAGGTGTGTGACCAGACAAGTCTGGTTGAGTCTTGTCTTACTTCTGTGCATTCTGATAGAGTTCTGGAAGGAACATTTCCCAACACTTCTCTAGAGGAGCAGCTGGTCAGCTCAGAGGCATTTGCTGGCCACTGCTCAGGGGCCAGCCTGCTGATCTTTCTGTAATTGATTGGGTGTCTTGACACATCCTCTGCCAGATCATTCATTTAGTATTGTTGACACAGGNTCTCATCATGNATGTCAGTGGGCCTGGCACTACACGTAACCCAGGTTAGTCTCAAACTCATAGTCCTCCTGTCTCTGCCTTCCAAGTACTGAGATGATAGGTACACAACAGCCTATTCAACATTTTTTTCAAATGTGAGTGTACATGTGTGGGGAGGTGCAAATGCGTGTGTGTAACTTTGATAAACACCCAGTCCCCATTACCTCCCACATTTTGACACACCTCCTACCTGAAAAAGCAATTTGACTAAAATGGCTGAATATGGTTTTCTTAGGGTTCTGCCTGGGCTTCGTTGTGCCTCTTGTGTGTGGATTGTGGCCTTTACTGAGTTTTGGAACACGCTGGCCATGGTCTACTGGCTTGTTTCTCTTCTGGGGATTCCAACTAGGCATACATAGACTGTGAAGTATGATTTGTCCCATAGGCCCTCGAAACTCCTGTCTCAGTTTTTCTTTTTTCTCTTGTCAGTTTAGTTTTNGTGATTTCTCCTGTTTTAATTTCAGCATTAACCTTTCGTTTTGTTCTTACATTGAATAAGTCCATTTCATTCTGATGTATTTTGAATTCTAGTTTTTCCCTTTTTGTTCATTTTTTAGTTCTACCTACAGAAATTGTCTGTGTCTTTATTCATGTTGTCACGTGTTTGCCCCTGTGTCCTGGAGCATAATTTTTTTCAGTCTCATAAGATAACATGAAGACCCTGGGTATCAGAGTGAGACCCCATCTTAAAACAAGACAACAACTTTGAAGCTAGGGGCATAAAATTTTTTGAGTAGTAATAAACCTCTTTAAAGGACAGAAAAGGACCATGGCCATTTCCAACCCTGGTGAAGTGACAGGAGGAGGAATTGGCCNTGGGTGGAGCGAAGAGGAACCAGCCAAGCATGTATGTTTCCTTTTGAACGTTGCTTCTAATCTTTGGATATATTGCTGTAAGTAATGGCTTGCTGTAATTGTCCACATTACAATAGAAGTCTTAGAAAGAGGAAATGTGTTAGTAGAGAAAGGAGAACAAAGACAAGCCTTGGCCATTGATAACTAGAGCACAGTTCTGTTTCCTGTCACTGGTAGAAGCACACTGGAGTGGTAATAGTCTGTGTTCACTGTGTTTTTTCTTTCACATGAACTGTAGACCCATCCTGGTGGTCATGTATTTATTTGTGTGTCTCGAGTTTATTTCTTTAGAGACTTGATCACTGTGGTTGCACAAGACCCTTGTTTTCAGTCTTCATTTGGATTTGTGGTTGCAGTCTTGTGAGTTGTATATAAACACCTTGCTGAATTACAGCAAAGGCCACCTACCTCTTTCCACATTGTGAGATTCAAGACTGTGGTTTCAAGATACTAAGCATACGTACTAGGGAGCACATAGTGTGGCATTAATCTGGCATCTTCTTTTTTTAATTTTTTTATTAATTTATTTTTTTCTTTTATTTTACATCCTGACTGAAGTTTCCCCCTCTCCTGTTCCCTCCCCCTGCCTCCCTTCTGCCTGGACCACACCCCCATCCACTCCTCCTCTATTTCTGTTCAGAAAGGGNCAGGCCTCCCATGGGTGTCAACAAAGCATGGCATATCAAGTTGAGGTAGGACTAAGCTCCTCCATTTGTATTAAGGCTGCGTGAGGCAACCCAGTATAGGGAATAGGTTCCCAAAAGCCACTCAAGCGTTAGAGACAGGCTCTGATCCCACTGCTGAGAGCCCCATAAATTTTTGACAAGCTACACACTGTCACACATATGTTGAGGGCCTAGGTCTGTCCCATGCAGATTCTCTGTTTGTCAGTCCAGAATCTGTGAGCTCCTATGAGCCTAGGTTAGTTGTTTCTGTGGGTTCCCTTGTGATGACCTTGACCCCGACCCCCACTCCCCCAGCTTATACAATCCTTCTTCCCTCTCTTCAATAGAATTCCTAGAGCTTGGCCCAGTACTTGGCTGTAGATATCTGCATTTGTTTCCATCAGTTACTGGTTGAAGGCTCTCTGATGACAATTAGGGTAGCCCCCAATCTGATTTCAGGAGATGGCCAGTTCAGGCACCCTCTCCACTATTGCTAGGAGTCTTAGCTGGGGTCATCTTTGTGGATTGCTGGGAGTTTCTCTGACACCAAGTTTCTCCCTAACCCTGAAATGCACCCCCCATCAAGACATCTCTTTCATTACTCTCTCCCTCTGTCCCATCCCCCAACCTGCCCAACCAGATCCCTCGTGTTCCCATTCCCCACCCCCAGTTTACTCAGGAGATCTCTTTTATTTCCCCTTCCCAGGGAAATACATTCACCCCTCTTTGGGCCCTCTTGTTACCTAGCTTCTCTGGGGCTGTGGATTGTAGCCTGGTTATCCTTTATTTTACAGCTAATATCCACTTAGGAGTGAGTACATACCATGTTTGTCTTTCTGGGTCTGGGTTACCTCATTCAGGATGTTTTCTTCTAGTTCCATCCATTTCCCTGCAAATTTCATGATGTCATTGTTTCTTACAGCTGAGTAATACTCAATTATGTAAATGTACCACATTTTCTTTATCCATTCTTCAGTTGAGGGGCATCTAGGTTGTTTCCAGGTTCTGACTATTACGAATAATGCTGCTGTGAACATAGTTGAGCAAGTGTTCTTTTGGCATAATTGAGCATTCCTTGGGTATATGCCCTTGATTGGTATAGNTGGGTCTTGAGGTAGATTGATTCCCAGTTTTCTGAGAAACCACCATATTGATTTCCAAAGTGGCTGTACAAGTTCGCACTCTCACCAGCAGTAGAGGAGTGAACACATCCTCTACTCTCCGCATTCCTCTCCAGGATAAGCTGTCATTAGTGTTTTTGATCTTACTGGCTTGTCTTCTCTATGGTTATTCTAGCATTATAGTAAAAGTAGGACTCAGTTAAATCTAAGAGAGAGAGTGTGTGTGTATGTGTGTGTGAGAGAGAGAGAGGGAGGGAGGGAGAGAGGGAGAGGGAGAGGGAGAG
>LZPO01055198.1:186311-201822 GCA_001675575.1 Neotoma lepida
TTGTCCCCAGCCTGATGTTTCATGGTTCCAGTTAATAGGGAAGCCCTGCAGATTATGCCCTTGCTCCTAGCAGGTCAAGACTGATGATGGTAGTAGTCTTGGGGAGATCTTACTTGGACAGTGTTTTCACAGGAGACTTNAAGTGTTTCTCATCAGATAATAATGACAATGGAAGTTCCAAACAGAGTTTGTAGAAATGTGAAATTCAATCCATTCTGTGCCTCTTTGTTTCAGGGAACGTGAAGAATTCCCAGTTCGGTGGCCATTCCATAAACCTGAAATGCATCTGTCTCACTGCATCCAGTGAGGACCAGAAAGCTTGGGCATGGGGGAAGCCTCTCTGCTTACAACAGCATTACTCAGATATTCCTGCTGGATGCGCTAATACTCTTTATTGTAGCATACTGTTCGCAGCTGCTTAACGTATGCAAGGACTGTCCTAGTTTCCTAGTCCAGGAAAATAAGCTGATCAGCTGTCATATACTCCCAAATAAAAAAAGACAGCAAACTTCCTAGACTATAAAGCATAGGAAAAGTCAACCAATATGTTACCTTCCTTTCTATGTGTACTGAGGCCATAGTACCGTGTACTGTGTCTCATCACTATGCGTGGTGATCTCGTCTACGTTCTGTTTTAACCTTGAGTTAAAGAAGGGCAGGTTAACAATGTCTTCTGATATCCACCTCTNGGTGAATCATTGAGGCTGAGTCTTGCTCTCCCTCCCCTCTCACTACAAGCCTTGGATAGTCTTCCTTAGGTTCAGTGTTCTGCAAGTAGCTACTTTATTTATTTTGGGATTTTCTCTTAGAGCTCTGTCATGCTTTCACACAGACAGAATACAAACATGTTTGTGATGTTTGACAGTAGCTGGGATCTATGTGGAGTAGGGGATTTTTTAAAACATTTTTGCAGCCAGTATGTTTACTCTGATATGGTGTATCACTGGTACTCGAAATGGGCTGCAACAGGAGGTCAGAACGGAGCATAGATTTTTCTAACACAGCATGTTAGATGAAATGATTTTGTGTACTTTGAAGTGGAAAATTCAATCAGAATTTTCCACACTTTTTAGTTAAAGCAACACTGTTACTTATTGATGAAAGGTGGACTCAGAGAAACGCAGCATCACACACAAAGAATCTAGCATATAGTTCCTGGTCATAGTAAGCAATAACCTTTTTCTCTTGTAAATTAATGAAAGCTACATGAGATTTAAAAAAATAGAGCTACTTAAAATATATGGCTATAGCATGCTTGGGACATATACTGGTATNTGTAGCATGTNTTTGGATACTATTGGAGCCCTTTAAGAAGTTTGCTTTTCATTAAGAGGTGGTCTTCATGCTTGATAAATGGCAATTTCAAGTGCCTGGATAATCCATTTGGGTTTAAATAGAGCTATTTGGAAAGCACCTGAGAGTCCTATCAATAATACAAGAATAGAATAGATTCTCTAAGCTTTCATTGAAGTGGGCTTAGAGTGTATTTAAATTCGTTACTAGTTTTTAATCTGTCTTTTAGTGCACTGAACATATACATCAGCATAATAACTTATTATGTGGCTGAGTACTTGGCATTCTGCAGATGGGTGCATACACATTTAAGATAGAATAATAACAACGAGAGAGGGCTCGCCCTGTGCTAGATCCGTTGCTAGGCATTTTATGTGTATTCTTTTATNGGATCCTCCTAACAACAGTGAACTGTAACTTCCATTGATGAAAGAAAGTCAGAGACAGGGCACATAAGTTGCCCAAAGCCATAGGCAAAATGAGACTGGCACTCACCTTGCAGTGTAGACTCCTGAGTCTGCTGATCCACTGCGCCTTGCNGCTTCTTTGAGGCCCCGCCCNTTCAGCACATTCATGGATGACCCTAAGGATGCATGGGTTGGCATATAGAATTTAACATTTAGGATATGTATATTTATTTCTCAATGGCATGTGAGTCTTCTAAAGTTCAATTTAGCCGCTGTTTTGGGGTTTTGATTGATACACAATTAAACTCAGTGTGATTCAGCTTGCTTTTTCTTTTTCTATTTTAAAGCTAGTATTAAAATGGCAGAAANATTTTTTTAAATGGGTACAAACTCATCAATTTATCTAAATAATGAGATGTTTCGTGTGACCTTGTAGGATCCTCAACCTCAGTAGGGCTCAGAGCTGTCTTGCTCCAAAGTTTGTCCCCGCTCCCCTGCTTTGTTTAAATTTTGTGTAACGTCAAGTGGTTCTGTCAGTGTTTTCAGCTGTGTTCTATGGGAAAGGATCTGTACTTAGTGATCCATTTCATACTTCCAGGGCAATCCAGAGAACTCAGCACAAGGACAACATCTTTTCCTCAGTGCAGTGATCATATCAGTCCAGTGTTGTCCAGTGTGCTTGTTAATTTTTTGAAAGACCCTAATAGGTGTAGTTCTGTGGAAAGCAGAGCCAAACACTCCATCCACCAGTGTCGCAGGTGGCTGCGTTCATGTGTGGTAAAGTGTAGGGATCTAGTGCTTAGAAATCTCTTTCCAGTTTGGAGAACAACAATAATCTATGTTATGAAAATCTCCTTAGAGCTCAAATTTAAATGTCCACCCCAGTCAGGGTCCTTGTGATCACAGAAGTCACAAGGGACCATTTTGACTTTGAAGGGAGGATTGTGTCTTTGCAGGGAGAGGACCAGAAGTCCGTCTTTGGGAAGAAGCAATTAAAACCCCAGAGCCTTTTATTGCTTTTGATGCTTAAAAAAAGCCAAAACCTCCCTGCACTGAAATATTTTCTGCTAATTAACTGTCACAAACTCGATGCCATTAAGCTTAGAGTCTCTTTGGTTAACTTCAAAGTCATTAGTGCANGCTGTGAAGCTCCCCCAAATTTATTTCAGGAAAGGGAAACAAATTGACAGATCTGTAATCAGTGTTTCCACAACTTGTTTCTGATAGAACCTAGGCCCAGTTTACAGATTCCTTGGTAATATTCTCTGGGAAACACGGAGCAGCCCTCACTCAAGGCGTCTCGGTTATCTTGACACACGTGCTGTGCATTAGGATCCACAGTTCCGAAGCTGACTTGTGGAAGTCAGTGGGAAGGACTTTTGGAAGATGTCCAACNGGGAATGTACTTATCTGCAAAGAACAGAAAACGTTCATGACAGAATGTGCACAGTGAGTGTATCACATTCAAACTTCATCTTCAAGGACAGAGGCTACTTGTGTCTCCTCTCCACTGTCCTTAGTGGAATGTTCTGGGCATTGGGCAGATCACCGTATAGTTTTCTAGNTTCAGCCTCCCGATTTGGAGAATACTGGCAATCTTACCACAGTACAGGGTAGTGGTAAGGCTTCCAGGAAGCCAGTGAGAACACATACAGCACAGCCTGGCCTTGCAGCAGCAGCCATGGTAGCACCATTTTTGCTAGTGCTCTTGGGATAAAGGTGTGAAGTAGGAGACAGGGCGTCCATCTTTCACACAGGTCCCAATTTCAGCATGCTTCCAGCTGGAGAAAATAATAAAAATTAAGAAAAGGAAAGGAAAAAAAGTCAAGTTCTTGATGCTGGTGAGAAGGCTCAGCAGTTAAGGGTACATTACTGCTTTTCTATAGGACCTGAGTTCACTTTCCAGCACCCACATGAGGGGTGGGGGTGGGGGGGGTGCTTACAACTGCCTGAAATCCAAGAGGATCTGTTTCTTCTGGGTTCTGAGTGCATCTGCGCTCACATGAACATAACCACACACATACACACTTCACACACACACACACACACACATCACACACACATACCCCATATACACACATCACATACATATACACACACCACATACACATCACACACACATGCACACATCACACACACACACACACATACCCCATATACATACACACATACCCCATATACACACACCACATACACATCACACACACATGCACACCACATACTCTCTCTCTTTTACACACACACACACACACACACTTAGAAATAAAATAAACCTTTAAAAATATTTTTCAAAATGTCAGATTCTGTACTCTGTCACAAGTAGGATCTATTACTTCCTAAGTGAAATACATCCAAATCAATTGTTTGCGTTACTGGGCTATCTCTTTACAATAAATTTCAGCACTGTTAGAGGCTTACGTTCCCATTATCGATTATTTGAATATGTGAGCCATTAATCTCCATGGCCTGCATCCATTTTGCATGTATATTTTGTGTCGTCTTTTGCATTTAGATAGAGAGGAATAGCCTGAAGAAAGTAGACTTGTGGGTATTAGCTTCATAGAGTTTTTCAAGCGCTCCCTTGAGCTCAGCTACCAATAAATTTCTACACTAAAACAGGCCTTCAGAACTGTGACTGCTGGGTAAACCGAGAGGCCCCCTTAGTAAATAAAAATGATTCATCTCACCAGAGTAAACCCTCTGTCCCTGGTCAGACAGTCTCATCCTGCCCTGCTTCCGGGTTCTATAAAAAGCCTTTTTCTCTTTGTATTAAGGTTGTCTGTAATTTTAATGGAACCTCTGAATTACTATCTGATTTTTAAAAATCAGTTCATAAAAGGATATTGATTCTTTATATTAGGAGCAGTTGAAGTGTTGTTTATTAAAAACTCTACTGGCAAGCTGGTCTTCCCTGATGGGGCTTGGAATCCAGTGTCAGCAAAACTCGGACAGTCTCACTTGAGATATAGTTGTTTAAGAAGTGACCCCGGTGCTTAGTAATCCAGTGTGGGTGGGGCGGTGATTTGGGTGTGAATAAATGAAGAGCCGAAGGTGAAAGTGAGGTTCTGCCTGGCAGGGTTCTTTCTAATTGCCTCGTTTTCATCCCTGGCATTGATATTCACTTCTTTCCCAGGGCATTTTCCTGGGTAATGAGAAGACTTTGAAATCAAATAAGGCTTTTGAACACTGGCGATGCTTGCCACAGTGCTGATGGAGAATCCTATAGATTTATAATGATTCTAAAAGGTGTCTCATATCCACTATATTAACTCTCTTTTTAGAAGCTTATGAACATTGTAGCTTTTATTGATTCCAGAGAATTGGACCCAACAGTAAGCAATAAAAGTCGATGGTAACTTTCTTCCCATATAGGGGTTTGCAGATCAATATTTTGAATTTACTGTAATTTGCTGGTAATGGATGGGAGAACCGAAAGCATTGCGGGGCCTTGTGGGGCACAGCTGTGCAGTGTGGCCTTTTTATCTCAGCTCACTGTGGGTCATAGGTTTGCTCCAGTAGCAAGAAACATAGTTAAGTGGCAGGGTTGATACGCTTATTTATCAAAAAGGCTTCGTAAGTCTGTTCTAACGACAGAAAGAGAAGTCAGACCTTGTTCACAGTGACCTTAGTTTTTATACAGATGCTGAAGGAACTTCCAATTTGAATTGTCTTTAAAGCAATTACATACAACATGTTGCATTGGTGTTTTGATGTTCAGACAGAAGAATGTCCCTCTTAATGGGATAAAATAACTGGGTGTGTCTTTGCTGGAACNTTCACCAAACTGTGACCAGGTTCAAATGTTGGGACTGACAGGGTGAAGGTGTCTGGACTGTTGCTCATGACCTTGACCCATGCTGTCTAGGCCCTTTGTGCCCTGCCTGCCTCCCTCAGCGAGTCTGAGCATATGTTTAGGTGGAATGTGCTGGTGTCTNGGATGTAGGGAGCGTCAGAATAGAGCAGCACGANAACACTGTTGTGGTTCTGAGTGTGGCCTGGGATAAGTTGTGTGAGCCTTGTTCCGTAGTTCAGGAAACTGGGTTGTAAAGGAGGCAGAGGAGGCTCTTCAGGGTGCTTTTCGCAGTGCCTTGGGTTGGAATAAAGCTGTGGCCTCAAGTTTGTCTTTTTATGTATGATTGATTTGTTTCTTTTGTTTCTGTGATGTGTGCATGTCTCTCTCTCTCTGTCTCTCTCTGTCTCTCTCTGTCTCTCTGTCTCTCTCTCTCTGTGTGTGTGTGTGTGTGTGTGTGTAAACCAGAGACATCCTCAGATGATGTCCCTTAGATACCATCCACTTTTTCTTTTTAAGAAAGGACCTCGTAGGCCAATTTAAGAAGGGACCTCCCAGTTNCAGTGGGCCAGGCTGGTTGGTCAGTAAGCCCTGGAGGATTATTTCCTTCCGTCTGCTTCCTCAGGGATTATAAATATATCACACGAGGGGCTTTTTTACATGAGTTCTAAGGATTGAACTCAGGTCCTTGTGCTTCACTGGGCCATCACCCCAACATGATAAATATATCTTTAAGCATTAACCTTAATGGATCTATTTTTTTTCTCTATTGTAGCTTCTTTTGTTTCAAAATCTAGATTTTTCCAATATGACCCAAACTAGTTTCTGTAACTTTTAAAACTGATGTGAAAATTTTCCCTGGAAAGAGTTCTTTTGTTCTCGGGGAAGTTGAGCACACCATGTACAATATGACTACAGGCTAGAAGCTGTTAACCTTGAGGTAGTGCCTGCACATTGCATGGCGCATAGTAAACACTCAGTCAAGTGCAGCTCTTAATCACATATGTGTCCGTTATTGTTCAGCAAAGCCCCTCAGAGATGTCTGTGAACTTAGCCTTCTAGTGGACATCTCTTTGGTAATACTGAGAACACACGTGCCTGATTCCCAAGCTTGATGTTTTGACAGCAAGGGCATAACGTGTTAGGAAGTATCCCAAACCACAGTAATTGATTGGATAGGAAACTTGTTTCACTTGCTCATTTACTTAGGGTTAGCTGATTATTTGGTGTGTTACGCCTTTTCTACTGGAGAAAAGTCTGTGTTAAAAGTAACGTGNTCGAAGGACTGTGCTTCAAATAAAATCAGAGTCTGTAAAAGCAATTTAAGTGTGAAATTTGCTTAGAAGAAGCTGCCTAAGTCTGTTGTGCCTCTCATTTCAGAGAGACATTGGCAGGGTGCTAGCCACTCTGAAGCCCCTTGGAAGGTGACGTGAGGGGAGACTGGTACAAATACACCCAGCTATGCTCTGGTAAGGAGGGACACTTTCTGTTCCCTGGATTAGGCAGGTGTGGATATAAGGATACACTAAGACATTTGCCACCAGTCCTTCATTGGTGAAACAGNAATAATGNTGATGATTAAATGAGCCAGTGTCTGTCAACATGCAGTAAGTCAGAGAGTCCACCATTAGATTTGTGATGTNGGTGAGTTTAGTGTAGACACACAATACTTACCGTTTACATGAAAACTGTAGAGTGGAAAAGGAGTTTGTCATGATGGGTGCTGACNTTTCATCCAAGCCTGGGATACTGGCTTTGCCGGTTTCTTACCTTGCAGCTCTATGCCTGCTCCTGTACTCTGGAACCCTGCTGACAATGTACACATTTTACTGTTCCCTCATCCACTTCAGATTCCCAGTTTTTCTCTTCTGAAAGCCTTCTGTGCTTTTACATCTGAAGCCCCCTTTCCTCATCTCTGGGTAGCAGCCTNTCCTTATCCATCATGGCTCTTCTGACTTTCCCCGAAGCCAAGCGTGTCTTCTCACGTCCCTGTGATACTACTATGTGCTCAGTCCTGTCTTCAGCCTGCCTCTCTACTGCCTGCCTTTCTCTGCCTCATCCTTGGTCCTGGCGCTCCGCCATGCTCCGAGGTTACTAGAACAAGCCTCTAAGACGTCTCCGCTCATTTGCCATCTGTGAGCCATGCAACACCCTAATGCTGGAGTGGAGCTTTTTAAACTTGTCACCTGGCCATCTCCTGTTGAAGTGCTCCATGGAGTCCCCCTCGCATACAGGATAAATGCAGTCTCCTTGAACACAGTCCATAACGTGGCTANACCCCTGCCTTAGCACTCTGTCCTATTGAGTTTTCTTTCTCCNCTACCTCCCAACCATTCTAAGGGTTCACCCATCCCATCCCGCACTGGANCTTGCCTCCCTGCAGGACTTCCTTAGCCCGCCCTGAGGCTGCCTAGCCAGTGNCNAGACCTTACAGTAGAAGGAACATGCAAAGCNGACACAGAGNACTGTGTCACTTGGAAATTTTTGAATCATAAAAATAAAACACCACTGGTTTAAGCTACAGTAAACTTTTTTGGTTCATGTATCCAGAAATATGCAAGGCTGGATCCATTGTTTCANAAGGGTCACCTGGTNCCTTATTTCTCCCCATCTTCCCCATGCACCTTTGATGCCTATCACAAGCTCCCTACCTCTCCTGCTAACTNTCTTGGATGAGGCACATGAACTTCTTTCCAGGGCTCCCTGAGCAAACACCATTTTATGTCTGCTTTACCCAGGTTGGGCCACATGCTGTCTCTCAACTCATTACTTTGGTCAAGGAAAATGAGCTTTGCTACTTACTTAATTTAGTCAGAGCTTCTAGANNAGTGGTTCTTAACCTTCCTAATGCTGTGACCCTTCNATACAGTTCCTCATGGTGTGGTNACCCCCAACCATAAAATTATTTCATTGCTACTTCATAACTATAATTCTGCTACTGTTAGGAATCATAATGTAAATGTGTTTTCCAATGGTCTTAGGCGACCCCTGTGAAAGGGTCNTTCNATCCCCAGGTTGAGAACCGCTTAGAGGCTAAGGGCTGTCTTGGTTCCATCAGAAGCTGCCATCATTTATAACAGGGGAGAAGTGCTGACCTTCCTCAAAGGAAACCCAGCGTCCCACCCTTTACTGTTGAATACATTGAAGAGCCTCCTGTATCCCACGCCTTTTCACACTGCATTTTACACCAAGTGAAGTCCTCTATCCCCAGAGCTGGCATGGCCTCTGCCATGTCAACCTTTACTAAAATGTGTGTGATTGAATAAAGGAAACCCATTTCGCTTGCTTTAATCCCCAAATGTGCCCTTGTCTTCACCCTTGGCAGAAGATTTTTGCCTTCACAGTAACCGAATTTATGGAGCCACAGTGAATAACTTCAGTTTTACTTTTAAAAAGTGTCCCTTTCACTTGTACTAGGGGCAAAGCTGATGTCCACTTTGTCCTCCCCCCCCTTCCTCCTCCTGCGTCTCCTCCTCCTCCTCATCATCATCACTGTCATTGACAACCCCCCCTTGCTTGTATTTCCATTCAGCCCCCTTCTTTCAGCCTCTCACGTCACCTCTCTGTCATACGTGCTGTGGTTTGAGATATGGTTTCTTGGTGTGTTCCCCAAAGGTTCATGTCTTGAAAGCTTGGTCCTTGGCTTGTCAGTATGGAGAGAAGAGGAGATCTTTAAAAGGTAGACCCTACTGGGAAGTGATTAGGTCGTCAGGGATGCTGTGCTCACAGGAGATAAGGTGTGTTCAGGGTGGTGTGGCCATATACAGGATGCCATCTGCAAGAGGGGTTACTTTACCTCTTATGGGACCTTGGCTCCTACGAGGGGGGGTATTATAAAAAGAGTTATCCTGGCCCCGAGTCCCTCTGGTTTTCTGTCTCACCATGTGTTCTATTCTGCACATGCTGTAGCCACTGTTACCATCTACCATGAGGCCAAGAGGTGTTCTCACTTGGATCCCTGGCCTCCCAAACTGTGAGCTGCACAAACCTCTTATGTTTAAGAATTATTCCACCCTACATATTTTGTTGTAGCAATGGAAAATGTTCTAACATCCTCTTTTTTTCCACAATGGATATAGGTGGAGAAATGGTACTGGATGATTGTGTGTGTGTGTGTGTGTGTGTGTGTGTGTGTGTGTGTGTGTGTGTTATATGTGGAGGGGTGTGTGTGAGCCTGTGCATGTGAGCTGAGGCCAGAGAGGACATTGGGTGTCCTGTTCTATCACCACCCTTGCCCCTCATTGAGCCTGAAGTCTGGAACTGGTTGGCAGCCAGCGAGCTCCAGTAATTCTGCTGTCTCCACCCCCAACAGTGTTGGGGTCAGGGGTGTATGCGCCTACACCTGGCTTCTTAGGTGAATACTGGGGACCCGAACTCAGGTTCTTGTGCTTATGTAGCAAGTGTTGATACCACAATGAGCAGACTCCCAGCCCTCGGTTTAGTTTTCATGCTGTTCTCTGATGGGCTTACTACCCTGGCCAGTTGCTAGTCTCCTGTGGACTTTTTCTGTGGCGATGATTGGTATCCTGTCCATACAGCCAGTTGGTGTTAGGATTGTAGACAGAAAAAGAGAAACAGATCCTTCAAGAAGTGAGGGGCTGCTTTGGGATCCTGTGTGTGCCTCCGTTCCCTTTGGATTTCACAGGTGTGGTCTAGGTAAAGGTGTACACGTTTAAACTTTCCTACAAAGATCAGCTTTCCTACTTTGTCCAGCTCTACTTTCTTCATGCAGAAACCTGTGTGCTTCCGGGGCAGTTTCCTGAAGCTTTCAAGGGTTAAGAACCAATTTTGCCTTCTGCTCAGGTTCAGAAGGAAGTCCTAAGTGAGATCCAGTCCTGTGACATAGCCTTTCTGTCCTCTGCCTCTGCCTTCAGACCTTGGTGACAGAGTCAAGAAAGTGACCCAAGCATTCCTTTAGGAGAGCTGACCTCTGGGTGACCCCACCCCTGGCTGCTGTTCCCCTGGTGTTTGGCAGTGAGCATCCTGCTGTAGAATGGTGCCACAGCGACCATTAGAGTGGTATAGTCTTTCATCTATGCTACTTCCCACCCACACAGGAAATAACATCACAGCTTAGCTCTCACTAATGAAATGACAGCCTAGGAAATTAATGTTCCCTAAAGGAACAAAAAATCTCTTAAGGTAAAAGGCTTATGTAAACTAGTAGTCTTTAAAGGGATTTAAAATAACTAACCTCTAATAAACAATTGCTACAAACAGGTTTTCCTCTCTCTCTGGCTCTCTAGGGGTGGAGCTTAGGCACTGGCAGTTTTAAANGCTCCCCAGGTGACATTAATGTGTAGTCAGGTTTCAGAATCCCTACTTCAGCCCAGTCAACCAGTGCTCAGAACTTCTCCTTGAGCAGAAGGATTTCATCCCTGTCATTTTCTCTCCCCGTTAGCATTCACACATCCAGGTTAGACTGCGCAATCCTGCACCTGCTGAGACCTCTTTGTTCATTGCAAGTCTGGGTCTGTTTCCCTGAGTAGATTTTAAATAGGTTTCATTTTGTCCTCCACCTCATATGTCCCCATCTATGGCCTGAAATGGCTGCTGCTGTGCATGTCCTGGCTTTTGGAATTCTTCCTAAATGAATAGGGAGAGAGTAGCTAGCACAGTTCATAACCCTCAGTGACAAGATGAAGATTCTGGAGACTAAGGGAAGACAGTAGCAGGAAGCACAGGAACACGTGACCTCCTCCTTTCTGGAAGGTTCTGGGAGGTAGTTTGTTCTGGTCGTTACCATTTTGTTTGTTTTCGGGGTTTGGGGAAAGCAAGCTGCACAGTCTTTAAATCCCCAACTCCATCATGGAGGAGTTCNTTGGACATGAATTTGGTAGCTTTGGCCCTACTTCTCTTTGTGATAGTGAAAGAAGCTCTTATTCCTCTTTATTGCCCACTTGGCAGCTGGAGCAAGAGACCCAGAAGCAACCATATGACATAGAAACCTACCACAAGCCTTGAGATAAAGGTGTGGGCACAGTTAAAGGAACAACCTGCAGGAGGCACCCTCTGATATGTTGCCCTTCCAGGTGCATTACCCATAGTGTTCTCGGACTTGAACTTCTGGGTTCTGACCTGGTTTCTGACACTGTCTGAGCAGTCATCTCATTGCCATGGAAAGTACTATTTTTGACCCACCAAATCTTTACATGTCAGTCCCCTTCAGTTTCTGTTGCTTTGAAGAGACCCAGTGACTGCTAGTGTAGGACCTCAGTTATGCTTCTCCATGGGTCTGTGTCCTGCCCATCTCACCTCCTTCTTCAACTCTTCTCTCTTCCCTGCCCCCTCCCAGGCTTATTGCTCTCTGTACCATCTTATATGCTGAGGACTCCACAGTCTTGTCTCTAGTCCCAGCCCCTTTCTTGAACCCAGATTCATCCATCCAGCTGCTTGTACAGACACTTGAGTATGACAGCCCCATATGGACAGTCTTGATNTCACACATTCATGTCGAGCTTCTCTTCCATCAAACTCCATGTACCCAGGCCTCCTAATTTTGGCTCTTCTGTACATTTTCTTTTATGCCCCACATCCAGCTCTTTAGTACAGTGTAGACACATTCTTCATATATAAGTATCTCATTCTGTCTTCATTGCCGATTCTACACAGTCTCTCTCACTTAGACCATTTCTATAGCTTTCTAAACCATTGTGTTAAAGAAAGCCTTCAAACAAGCTTGAGTATTTTAATAATTACTTTGTTCATCCCTTTCCTCTACCACCCCCAATATCCCCCATTTAATTTATGTTAATATGGGGGAGATAATTTTAGAATTATAGAAGATGATAGTTCAGAGAATTCCTGTATATCCTATCCTCTTTCTAACTTCCTCATATGCCAACATAGCATGGTACATAACCTTAATATAGTTGTTAGGACTAGGAAAGTCACACTGGTGCTTNGCTAAAAACTCAACCACAGACATAGGTTTGTTGGTTGGTGTTTGAAGACAGGGTCTTGTTGCATACCCCTGACTGGCCTGGAACTCATACAGATTCACCTGCCTCTGTCTCCCAAGTGCTGGGATTAAATGCTTGGTGACCTACCTAGTCCTGCGCCCTGCTCAACTGTGTTTTATCACTGGGCTGTGAACTAATGTATTTTTCTTGATCCAGGATNTAAGNCAAGATTCTTCAATGCGTGTAGCCATCCTGCTTCGTTAGTGTACTCTGATCTCTGNTGNTTTCTTTTCCATTCCCTTACATTTTTTCTGAGCTTTGTTTTACAGGCACTGGGATATCTCTCTTTATGAGTGCATGATGCTTTTTCATAATGACAGTTGAGTTAGGGAATTTTAGAAAGACAACCAAAGTGTGAAGTAACCTCATCCTCAATCAGAGGGTACTTGATGCTAGCACGGCCTACCCCTTGTGATGCTGAATGATTGTTTGGTGATGTCTTCAGGGTACTCCTGGGAGGGAGTCACTAGAGTCACTGAGTCCAGGCCCCCTCAAGGGAAGGCAAATTGAGTGCTGACACTTGGTGGAGGGGTTAATCTACAACAGTAATTGGATCTCTTCATATCTCCATTCCCTTGTACAGCATCAGTTTACTGATNTCTTAAAAGAATAGTTCAGAAATTCTCTAAATACATGTAGGGTGTGTAGTGGCGTTACTTTGTGTATATATAGCTGCCAATACTTAAACACTATAAATATTTTTTAAATTATACCTGTGAGAACTTCTTAGACATATACAACATTGCAATTTGCTGTCTTCATGTATAAAGCAAGCCATTCCCGCCCCTCACCCCCATTGGAGGCTGCAGTTGGCTGGTACAGGCTTACACTCACTCATTGGACTTCACTTGTCATCCTGAATTCTGCATGCGTTCTCTTCTTAAATTTGAGGAAATTTTGATATTCTCAGTCTGTCAGTCTTCTCTCTCTCTCTCTCTCTCTCTCTCTCTCTCTCTCTCTCTCTCTCTCTCTCTCTCTGAAATAGGGGTTTTGCTGTAGCCCAGAGTGGATCAAGACATCCTCGTGCCCCATCCTTCTTAGTGCTGGGGTTATGTGTATGCACACTGTGCATGGCCACTCTCAATCTTATTGAGAGNTCTCAAGAAGAGTCTCAGAAAAGATTATTTATACTTCGTACTTATTTTCACCATAACTATTTAACATTCTTAGAAATGGAACAAAGAATAGATGAAGAAAATAATGATAAATAACATTCTAAAATATACTAAGCCACTGAGAACAAATATGGTGGCTCATGGTCTATAATCCCAGCACTTGAGAGACTGAGCAGGAGGATTGCTAGCCTAGGTTACAACCTTAGACCCTATCTCAAAACAAATGAACCAAATAAACAAACAAAAAACACTAAGTCACTGAGTANTNNGTATCCATGAAACTACTTTTTTAAAACTTTAATCTTCTTAAATATGTTCTTAATCTGGAAATAATAAACATATTTAGTTGAGATAGATGCTTCTTGCCCCTCACTTCCTTTGTTCCCACTTTCCCCCCACTTCCAGGTCTTGCTTAATACAGCTTTTAACACAATTGCCCTATATACCAAATTCTAGCTTTGGTTTATGGCTTGGGCCAATACCTCACATCTTATCTAATTTTCTAAGTATGTGTTAGTGACCTTATCCTGACATTAAGGAAATCAAATGAAGACACATACATGGAGTACCATGGGGGCTTAGGCAGTAAAATGCCTTGATGCTGTTCATTTATGTCTGACCTGTGCTGATTTATTAGCCCGTAGGCTCCATACATTAGGTCGGTAGCTGCTGCCTGCTCGGCCTGCAATTGCTGACCCCCTTGGTATTTGCAGACTCGGGCAGCTACTGTTCACAAGGTCTTGGCCACGGCACNTTCATTGCTCTCACTTTATTACCATCACATCTGATTCCAATTTGCTACCAAATTGAGTTTCCCATCCTGAGCCTGACATTCAAGCTGGCAGGTGGATTAGCTCCTTCAGCTCGGTTAGTATGGTGGCTTCANGTCAGCTGACAGTGGCCTATGAAATGTCCCTAGTTCCTCATGCTGGAAGCTCAGGCTTCATCCTGTGGAGCAGGGGAGCTATGTGAGCCACTGTAACCTTTCTGCTTATTTAGAACTCGTAATTCCAAGCCCATTGGAAAGGCTTCTGATTAAAAACAGGGTTGGTTCTTATCCCCTTATCTTGCTATTTCAGCAGCTTTTTCCAAGAGCAAAACAGCCAGTTTATGATCGGGTCATTTCAGGGAATCTGACTGATTGAACCATAGTTACCCACTTGGCCCTTCCTTCTTCTGTCTTCCCAGTCTTCTACTGCATATGTAGTTGATATAGCATCTGATTTGTTACTTGCTTGCTCTTACTAATAACACCTCTGGTACCATCTAAGCTGCCATCTGATCAAGGTTCTGCCACAGCAATGGTGACTTTCTGGGCTCTAGGCCTTTGGCTGTACAAGGAGCTGCAGATCTTTCCTAACAGACACAATCTGATGAAGTATGACTTTTAGAGAGTCCCGTAAGAGGGAAAAAAAAAGCCCAAATACAAAACTAATTTCTAGTGTTTGCTTAATCAATGATTCATATCCAGAAAATTTCTCATTGGTGTTCTGTGTGCATTTCAGCCCCTGAGGAGACTATCCTGGTTAAAGACTGTCTTCTGGTCATCGGTTAATGAAGGTGCATTTCCGTTTCAGAATCAGGAAGCCGGCGTTAGCAAACACTGTAATTTCTTGGGGGATAATAAAGGATTTAAGGAGAAAAAATGTAAAAACAAACAGAAAATATCTACTGTATGGGAGGAGGGTGCTTCGTTTCTGAAATTACTGATTGTTCCCCNAGCACTAACCAGAGATACGTATGGTAACTCCATATGGACGCATCTTCATGTCTAAAGCCCATGTCACATATCTTCCCTTGCCTCTCCTCGGGTGCTCGCAAGGCCATTTTCTGTAAGCTGTGCTAGAGTAAATTGCACTGTTTAGAAGTGATGTCTGAGGCCCTTTTCTTGACAAACATCCAGGAGCCAATAAAAATAGAGGACAGACAAGGTGAGTGTGAAAC
>LZPO01055198.1:212440-232481 GCA_001675575.1 Neotoma lepida
TGTTGAGGAACATGGAAAAATTTAGTCATAGGATTTCAAAGCTGGGAGAATCCTTAAGAAAAACTTTATTTAAACTTGCTTTATTTGACCAATGAGGAACTAGCAACTAAGAGGGAATAGGACCTATTGGACTCAACCGGTACATTGGTTGTGAAACATGAGCAGAATTTGGGGCTCCCAACCACCAGGGACTGGAGTGTGATCCTTTCACCTTAGCCCATTATGCTTAAGTGTTAGCAAGCCCGTGGATCTTTGTTCTGCAGCTGTAAAGCTTCTCGTCAACCTCCATAGTGTGGACCAATGAGTAGGCTTCACAGAGTACGCCTTCCTTCACCGTGTCTATCAAAGCTTCTTTTAATATTCTGGAAAGTCGGGCAAGTTCTTAAAAGTTTCCACTGCCATTGCAGCTGAGGGCAAACAAACCAGTCAAAGGCCAAGCACCGCCAGGAACACAGTGTACCCCAGAATGATAAAGAGACCAGTGACAGCTGCCCGAGTCAGGGGGCTATCGTGCCCAGCTGTGCTAACTGGCTACTCCTATATATATTCATCATCCAACTAGACATGTGAGCCAGCCTCTGAATTCAGTATTGTTCTCTCCTTACCCCATTGTGTAGAAGCAAATTGGGCCCTCTAATGCGCAGACAGGAAGGAGCCAGGGAGAAGTAGCTTCACTTGGGTCTGTGAGTGTCTCTTTAGGAGGCTTCAGTCCCTTTTCCTTACTCTTTGGAGTGGCGATGGTCAGACTTAAGGAACTAAAGAAATCAAAAGTGCTTTGGGGGTTTCTTTCTCTCCTCTTCTGCAAGGGGAACTCACCCTCCATGATTTGGCTGGGACATTTTTTTCCCTAAGACTATACCTGCTTTGTCTTTTAAACTATTCTTATGTAAAGGCACCTCTTCTGGGTGAACCTGAGGACAGCCCTGTACTAACATGTTAGAATGTGAGACTTTCAGTTACCCCACACTCCTTCCCAAGGGCCATCTGAGCCCTGCTTCCTTTCACATACTACCCAGACAACATTTTCCTCTCTGTCACTAGGAAATTCTACACGGAAGGTCCACTTGACACAAATGAATGAGCAGAAATGGTTTGATTGACTATATAAATTTGATTGTCATGTGNCTATAAATAGGTAGCATCTCACATAGGAAGTTGTATTTTAATCTTTTAGATTGAGAAGTCTTTGTGTATGTGTATATGTGTGCATGCATGCGTTTGTATATGGAGGTACTCATCCATTTGGTGGGGGCAGAGGTAAATGTTTAGAGTCTTTTCCTTATTTTTTGAGACAAGGTCTCACTGAACCTGGAGCTCACAGTGTTCTCTGGGCTGGCTAGGCAGCAAAGCCCTGGGATCCAATAACTAGTTCTGGGGTTACAGACATGCANTACTGCTTTAGGCTTTTATGTGGGTGCTTGTGACCTAAACTCAGGTTTTCATGCTTACATAGCAAGCCCTTAACCTGCTGAGTAATCTCTCTAGTCTCTAGAATGCCAATTCTACTAGTACATTTAAATGTGTGATAGAATGTAGGGAAATGTTTGAAATGCCTATAATATAATCTCTTAAGAAGTATTTGGCAATCTTGTAGTTGCTTTCACAAAAGTGCTCTTGCTTTATTAAAACACAAGCACACTTGTGCACTTGCACACACACACACACACACACACAGAAAAACAAAACAAAAAATCCTATTGTGTTGGGCTCTGGGGATTGCTCAGTTGGTAGAGTACTTGGCCGACAGCATTGGCTGTGTTTAGTCNCCAGCACAGTATAATTTCAGCCCTTAGGAAGGTGGAGACAGGAGGATCAGAAGTTCAAGGTCTCCTCTGCTGAGTTCAAGGGCAGCCTGGGCTATGTCAGACCCTATCTAAGAAAAGAAGAAGAAGAAAAAATAATGTAGGATGGCCTTTGTACCCTTTCTGCACAAGAAGAACAGATTTTTAACTTTTGGTATGTCATAGAGATCCATAGGATTAACCTTGCTGAGACACCGGTGCTGTGTCCCAGCAATCCCTGCCCATGGATTTTCCATGGTGGTAGCCTTCAGCGTGGTGGTAGTGGATACGTTTTTAATGAGACAAGTCAGCTTAGAGGCAGGGGTTAGCTTTGAGATTTACTTTTTTAAGCAACTGAAGAGGGCATTTTCTTTAAGCACTACGTGACTGTCACAAGTGTAGCTGCTGTAAAGAAATCATAATGTTTATGTTCAGGGAACAATGACTTACCCTCTGGGTAGGTACAGGTTGGGGGGATGGATTCCACTTCTCTCTGCTCCCCTTGGTCTCCTTGCTGAAGCTACAAGTGCTTGCATGTGTTTAGCAGGGGCACAGGAGTGTGTTCACTGGGGGTTTGTAGTTTAGGATACAAAGCACAGTGTTTAGTATGTTAAGTCAAGAGTCAGTCATCTGAAAGAAGCAAAGGCTTTTTTATTTATTTTTCCTGTGTCTAGGGTACATTAGTTTAAATGTTAAAAACAATCCTTGTGGGCTACAGAAGCACTTGGAAGAGCTGAAGGGTGTTTGAAAAATGCACTTGACATCACGTGCTGAGATGAATTAATAGCTCGGTATGCAGGTTTCACATCTTAGGGGAACAGTGCTGGTTTTTAAGGTGGCATTCTAAGTATTAATTTGTATGTTAATGTAGTTGGTTTTGGTAGGATCGTGGACACATATTGTCATAAACATTGGGTAAAGCATATAACTGAATTACTATCTTTGAGAAGTCAGGCTCCTTAGTGTTAAAGCAGCGCTGTTTTGTTTCCATTTTCCCTTCTTCTTCTTCTGTGTGTTTTGCTCCAGGTGGTTGCATTTATACATCATGAGGAACATAGAATAGTGATGGCAGTGGTTGTCCTGCAGATTTTTAAGAGGAGAATCATAGCAAAGATCTTCTGCTCAGCACTTCCTAGACTCTGCCTAGTCATTCCCCAGGCTAATGCACACCACATCTGCTACTGCATGGTGTCTAGGCTGCGTTCCATTAACATACCAAAGAACTGAGTATTCTGTTGCTCTGAAGCCATTGCAGAATTTTAAAATGGCCATTCCTCCAGTTGCTTCCCCTCCTGGAATCCCATATAACATGAACCAACTTCAGCTGTCCCCCAAGAACATGGTAACCCTACATGGTCTGCCAGTTGAGATTACATTTTTATTCCCACTGAGAAGACAGGTTTATTGAAGCCTAGTCGGCATATAGGAAGGTGCACATAGTCTTCAGTCCACAGTTGGGATTTGTGCATGCTCAGTGATAGAGTTCATGAGAGTCCATATCTGTCCTTAGTGCTGCAAAAATAAAAATTACGGAAACGAAGTGTGCAAGTGCAACCACCAGCAACAGCAGGAATGTGTACTGCCCATCTCCCCTGTGAGGTCCCTTCTGTCCCTTGTAGTACTCCCTCNACCTGTGTAGACGAATTGCTAAATGTTCTTATTAAATAAAAAACACAGAGCCAGAAATTGGGGTTAGAACCTGAGAGATCAGAGGAATAGGGAAAGCCACAGCTAACTTTACCTCACCGACTCCTCATCCGATCCTNTTTCCAGGAATCCTCAGACTGAAAGCTTCTGAGTTCTCACCTGAATGGAATCTCAGCTGAACTGCTGCTAAAATGCCTAAAAGCTTAAAAGCCTCTAGTTTCTGGTCCTCACGCCTTATATACCTTTCTGCGTCCTGCCATCACTTCCTGGGATTAAAGGCCTGTGTCCTTCCCAAGCAAAGACATGGGATCTCAAGTGTTGGGATTAAAGGTGTGTGCCACCATGCCTGGCTCTTTTTCCATTGTGGCCTTGAAGTCACAGAGATCCGGATGGATCCCTGCCTCCTGAGTGATAGGATTAAAGATGTGTGCTACCGTTGCCTGACTTCTATGTTTACTATAGTGGCTGGCTTTCTCCTCTGATCCTCAGATAAATTTTATTGAGGGACACATAAAATATCACCACATTCACCTGTGTACCCCAGCCAGGCAACTATCAATGCTTTCCACCCCCCGGAGATTAGGATTCACTTTTAAAATGTTCTGGAATGATACTGGAANTAACACCCCCCACCCCTTTTCAATCTGGCTTCTTTCACTTAATGTAACTATTTTGAAGTCTATTCACGTTCTAACTGATGTTGCATATGTTACTACTAATTCTTTCCATTGCTAGGTAACATTCTGTTGCATGGCAATGTCACTGTCTGATTATCCATTCATTTCTTGATGATACTTGCGAAATTGATAATTTTTGGCCTTTATAAATAAATCTGCTACAGNCTGAGCATCCCTAATCCAGAAACCCCAAATCTAAAATATTCAGCAATTTGAAACATCTCAAGTTGCAAACATTTTGGATAAGAGATGTTGAATCTGTAAATGAAGACTCCCAGCCTGTGAGTTTTTATTCTCTTTATAATCAGAAGAGCAAATGTTTTGAATACTGATGGCCTTTTAATTTGATCTTTAAAGGCTTTGGTGTTGAATCTAAGAAATGTACACAATTNCAAAAGGTCCCCCCTCTGTTTCCCAGAAGTTTCATATGTTTAGATCTGTGCTTAAATTTTTGCACATCAAGAGAGATGTGAATAAAAGCTCCTGTTTTTCTAGATAAATATCTAATACTGGTATCGTTTGTTGAACAGACTATCCTTTGGCCATTCAAATTCTGCATGTTTTTCTCAAAGCTCAATTGTCCCTGCATGTGAGTGTCTGTNAAAGGCTTTCTCTTTTGTTTCATTGATCTGTTTGTCTTTATGTCAGNGCCATGCCATCTTGATCATGGCTTGATGTGAATCTTGTTGATGCTGTTGCTCGTCCTTCAACTTCATGCATTTCCAAGTTGTTTTAGCTGCTTGGGGGTCTTAAACTCTAGAGAAAGTTTGTCTATTTCTACAAGAAAGTCCAAGAGGGTTTTTTTTTTCCTGCAATTGCATGGAGTCTGTAGGTCAATTTGAGGATGTGTGATAGGTCTGCAGTAATTATAATGTAAGTATAGTCCTAGAGATGGATTAGAGAGAATGACATGCCATGATGGAGAGGCCGGGATGGAACTGCCTTCAGATGGTACATAAGGATGAAACCAGTGACCCAGGATCCAGGACTTCAACTGGGGAGTGAGTGACAGAAATGAGCACATACTTCATCAGGAAATCCCTTTCAGAGAAGTCCAAGGGGAATGCCTGGGAGGGCAGTTCTTGGAACAGCTCAGGNAATGATCACAATCTAGGTTTGGAAGGAAGAAGCCATATTTTTTTTTCCAGAAAGAAGGACAGCAATGAGAGCTCAGGCTCCCTGCTAAGGGACAGTGAGAAAGGAAGAATGGCCAGACCGAGTTCAGTGGCCTAGGAGAGGCCCAGATAGGTTGTGCTACAGGACATACCTGAGGGATGTTCACACTCCCAGGATTGTGTCCTACAGTGCAGCAATGTCTATTNTACANTTGAATTGGTTGTTGGTCTAGGACAGGAGGAAATTCAAAGTAATTTTGCTGTCTTCCCTTCCCCGGAGACATTTGACCATGTCTAGAGATATCTTTGGTTGTCCTAATTATTGGGGGTGGAAAAGGTTTTTCCTTTCTAGTAAAAAGAGGCCAAGAATAATGGCGAATGTCCTACAGTGTACGTGGAAACCACTAGCCCATGCCCCAGCAGTCACTTTCCCAACATGTTGGAAAACATGATCCAGAGAGGAAGGATGGGAAGTGGAAGTAGATGGAGGTGACAGCTGCTCTGAGAATCCATGNGCCTGATGCGTCTAGGAGACTCACTCTTGTGTGGTCACTGGAAATTTGTCTTGGGTCGTCAAGTATTAGCCTGAGGATCTCCACTGAGGATGTTTTAGAAAATTCTCCCAAATGTTACCAAATCAAGGTAATTGAACACCAGGCTACCTTGAGTAAATGGTAGAAATTTGGAATATCTGAGTTAGCTCCTTTCAGAAAACAGTTCTGCATGGACATGACAATATTCATTGAGAAATTTATTGATTGGCCAGCTTTTAGAAAGNTAATAGAAAGCTAACCCAAAGTGTCTGAATAACAAAGAAAGCTAACTAGCTCAGATGACTGAAAAGCCCAGGTTTCACACCAAATATAGCCAGGGGTCAGTATTGTTCATGCAGACCTGGGTTCATACAAAGGCTGTGCGCCAACTGTTCCCAGGACACTTNTTTTCCTTATTCATTTTCACCCAGGGGATAATCTTTATTCTCTTGTCATGATAGTTTCCCTTTGATGGATCCACTTTAAATTCTGAACCTAACCATGAATATGTTGAGCTCTTGCCTAGTCTGAGTTGAAATATGAAAGAATGTGGGTTTTCTCATTCATAGTTCTTTAATGCCATATTGAAATGAAAGAATTTGGGGACATCTCTCTGATTAGAACAAAGATATTAAAATTGAATTTACTGAGCTACGAGGATGTCTCAAGTCTGTAAAGTGCTGACTACACAAGTGTGCAGTCCTGAATTCAAATGCCTAGCATCCATGNAGAAAGTAGGGCACCAGGCCGGGCGGTGGTGGCGCATGCCTTTAATCCCAGCACTCAGGAGGCAGAGGCAGCCGGATCNCTGTGAGTTCGAGGCCAGCCTGGGCTACCGAGTGAGTTCCAGGAAAGGCGCCGCCAAAGCTACACAGAGAAACCCTGTCTCGAAAAACAAAACAAAACAACAACAACAAAAAAGCAAGTAGGGCACCTATAGTCCTAGTGGTGGAGGGATGAAGACAGGAGAATTCTTAGGGCTCAAATGCCTGCCAATCTAGCCAATCATTGAACAGAAGATTCAGTGAGAGATCTCTTCCCAAAAATATAGGTGGTGTCTTAGGGTTTCTGTTGCTGTAATGAAATACTGTGACCAAAAAACAAGTTGAGGAGGAAAGGGTTCATTCAGCTTACACTTTCAAAGCACGGTTCATCATTGAAGGAAGTCAAGACAGGAACTCAAACAGGGCAGGAGCCTGGAGGCAGGAGCTGATGNAGAGGCCNTGGAGGGGAGCTGCTTACTGGCTTGCTTCCCATGGCTTGCTCAGTCTGATTTCTTATAGAACCCAGGACCACCAGCCCAGGGATGGCACCACCCACAATGGTCTNGGCCCTCCCCTAGCAATCACTAATTAAGAAAATGCCTTACAGATGGATCTTATGGAGGCAGTTTCTCAACTGAGGCTTCTTCCTATCTTATGACTGCAGCTTGTGTTAGGTTGACATAAAACCAGCCAGTACAGATGGAGAACAACTGAAGAAGACACCAAAAGTTGCCTCTGGCTTCCACATGCTGTTGACACATTTGTTCCCTCCCATCCACATGAGAAATACACAGAAAGCAGTGCCTTTAGAATGCAGTTGGGGTCCTGCCATATATATATATGTATGTATGTATATATATATATATATGTGTGTGTATTAAATCTTAGAATTATTAAGAAATTACATTCACTTTTTATTTTTTAAAAATTTGAAAAACATGACTGCTGGAAGATTTACAGCTGTGTAAGTGACTTGGAACTGTTTCCCATGGAGAGGTGGTTTAGAAACAGTTTAGGAGTCCCCAGAAATGGAGTATAGTCTGCATTGCCCAAACTATATGGGGAACACATATAGAGGAGACAGAAAAAAAATGTAGATGTGGGCAAGCCACCAAGAGTGAACACAGGTGAGATGAGGTGAGCCAACAAAGAGTCTTTTGTTCCTTCAGTGGCAATTTCCTAAGCAGGAATGTCCTGGAGTACTTCTACTGATGGAGGCTGACATTCTTTGTCAGAAATAACTGTGAAAGTCATAAAACTCATTACTGTGCTCATCCTAACTAGTGGGCCAGCCCAAACATAAACATAAACACTGTCTCCATTTATCACTCATGTGGTACTTCTTAGATTAATCTGTGCTTCCATTCTTGGCTTTATACCCAGGAAAGTGTGTTCACATACATTGCTACCTGCCTTAGTAAAAATGCTAGGCATTTATTCTTCTGTCCATGTTTCTCACCGTATCAGTCTTCTAGCTTGATGAAGACAACTCTGTCCCATTCATTTGAATGATTATGTAATGTTTGGCATGATAGATGATTGACAGTTACGTTTCTTATTGGTGGACATTCATATATTCAGTACCATCCTTGCCAGCCCTAATGCACAGCAACAATGCTGCTGCAAATGTCTCTGTACTCAGACATTTACATGCTGGTCCTTTTTTCCCTATAGGGTAGATTCCCAGAAGTGGAATGGCTTGGTCAAACGGTATGTGTGTTTTTAATTTTCATAGATATTGCTAGATTACCCAAATGAATAGCAAGCCACCTCCCATTTCCTGCATTTTCTCCAGCCCTGGATGCCCCTTTTAAATTCTTGCTGGCCTTATTGTCTCTAATGATTGATTTTTCATTTTCTCTCCTGCCACTAATGCTGAGTCTGCTTTTGTGTGTCAGATGTCTGTCTGAGTTTCTTTTGTCTTCATCTCATTTTCATAACCCATCTTTCCATTTTCAAATTCTAGGAGCCCAGTTTTTAAAAGTGTTAATCGTTTGTTATATGTGTGAAAACATCTCTGTGATTTTTTTTTCCCTCTGTGTATAATGTCTTCTGTGTCAAATGGAAATTGTTAATTGTTTAATCAAAAATGTCTTTTCCTTTATGACTTCTGAGATTTCTGTTGTGCTCTACATGGTTTACTTACCTTGAGATCATGAGAAATTGTCTTAAATATTTTTGTCTTGTTAAAAAAAAGAAAACCCAGAACATCCAAATGTTAATCCAGTTTTCAGTGTTGCATGTGATAAGAGTCAGGATCCTGTTCTTTTTGTTTCTCAGATGCATAAGCCATGATCCAAGTTCTAGCTATTACAAGACCCTTGATTTGTGCCAGGTGGTGGTGGCACATGCCTTGAATCCCAGCACTTGAGAGGTAGAGGCAGGCGGATCTCAGTGAGTTCAAGGTCAGCTTGGTCTACAAAGTGANTTCCAGGACAGCCTGGACTACACAAAAAAATTCTATCTCAAAAAAACCAAAAAAGAAACAAAACAAAATAAAACAAAGAAAAACAAAGACCCTTGAGTTTTCATGGGGTTGAAATGTTAACGCTTGTCCCATGGAAAGATGGCATGTGTTTTTGTCTGCCTCTGAACTGCCTTTTCTAATTACTCTGTGTCTGTCTGTACCAACCCAGTTCTATTCTGTGACTCTCTAGGGACTTGAAATATACGGTAAGTTATCTCTAGCTTTGTTTTTNTATGTATCACAGCTGCTTTTAATTTTCTATATTCTGATTTACAGCTTAACGTTGGAGANATTTTATCATAAATGTTTGTTTTTGTTTCTCTTCCTTTATTTTTTTAATTTTTAAATTGTATTTATTTATTTACTTACTTAGTTATTTTTTTTGAGACAGGTTCTCACTCACTCTGTTACCCTGGCTGGCCTGGAACTCACTATGTAGACCAGGCTTGCCTGAACTCACAGAGAAGCAAAAGTGCTNGGATTAGAGGTGTGTATCACCATGCCCAGCTCACAAATGTTCTAAATCTGAAAGGTAATGAAACAGTGGATAGAACAAAAAAGGAGTATTTCTCAGTGTGGCGGGTTCTTTTACTTGATGACAATAATTAGAATAATACCTTTCAATAAACTGCGAGTTATTTCTTCTGTCCATTCTAATTCTTTAAATGTGATTTTGTTTTCTCCGTGATACCTTCTCAATCCTTCCAAATTGTAGAAACTAGGGAAACAGACAGGGCATTGTAATCCATCAGAGAATTACACCATTGAATTAAAATTCTTGTGCTTAAAGCTTTCAATGACTGTGGTGTTATAAATGATTGGCATTTCTGTTTCTGCACAAACCGTGCAGCCCTCTGGACCTCACCTGGTTGTAGAGTGTGGACTCAATGATGAGGATGGTGAGCTACCTCTGAAGTGCCTAACAAAGCAGTTTTCTTAGAACATTTCATGATTTGGTTCTTTTTAAGCTTAACATGGAACATTTTGTGGATTTTGAAAACTGTCATACTTGAAGTTTTGGGGGAAATTGTCTAATATTTGAGTTGGTTAAGACAATTCTTGACTTTTAATTTGTATTTACAGGGACATTGGCTTAACTGCATTCACTAACATTCTTAATTGCTTTTGGAAAACTTTTATTGGCACAGTGTTAAAGTAATAAATATTCTTGTTTTTTAAGAATTTGAGGAGCAGAAGAGATAGCTCAGTGGTTAATGGTGGTGTACACCTTTATTCCTAGCACTTGGGAGGCAGACGCAGGTGAATCTCTAAGTTCAAGGCCAGCCTGGTCTACAGAATGAGGACATCCAAGGCTACATAGAGAAGCCCTGTCTCAAAAAACAAAACAAAACAAAACAAAACAAAACAAAACAAAACAGAGCATTTGCTGCTTCAAGCTGAAGACTGGATTCAGATCCCAGCACCTAAGTCAGGTGGCTTCAGACACATGTAACTGGGGTTTCAAAAGCCTGATGTCCTTGTCTCACCGCTCTGGGCACCCACATGCATAGGTATACATACATTTATATANACATACACATAAAACTATAAATTAAATCTTAGAAGTATTTCAAATACTGGAGCTAAACATTAAAATTGCCCATTGTTTCTAAGTATGATGGCACACATCTTTTAATCCCAGCGTTTGGGAGGCAGAGGCAGATGAATATCTGTGAGTTTGATGCCAGTTGAGTCTACGTAGTGAGTTCTAGGTCAGAAAGGACTTTATAGTAAGATCTTGTCTAAGGAAACACACACACANGCACACACACACACACACACACACACACACACACAAAACTGCCTATTATTAAAATAATGCTAATATTAGCTCACACATTAATGCATATGCAAATAAAGCTAAAATTTGTATTGTTCTTATAAAAATAAAAGGACATCCCCAGGTAGGTTCTACTTGTGTTTATCTGAGTAAAGAAAAAATATCATTAGCTTTGCTATAGCCATTATTAAGATGATGAAAGAATTCATGTATTGTAAGCATTGGGTTTTATACTTAGATATAATACAAGTATGAATTAGAGAGCCTTCCTAATTTTAATGGTAGTTTAGTTTTAAGAAATGTATTGGGAAGGCACTTTTGTGTATACGTGTAAGTAATAAAGATGGTAATTTAGAAAAAAGAGGGACATTAAGTTACGCAGAAGACCCAAATGGTTGGTAACAGTTGAAGCTTTCTCTTTGATTGTAACCATTTACTCTAAAGAAGGTGATCAAGTTATTTCTCCCCTTCTGTGAATTCTCATGTACCCATTCAAATTGCAGTTATTTTCTCCAATTTATTCCTCTAATTTTACTCTCTGCTAATGAGCTCTAAGCAGTGGACTTCCTTTTCTAAGCCTAGCTGCATGTCCTGGTTGAGATAGGCAGAATGGTGTTGTTTTCACAACAGTTTTGTTGTTGTTTGTTTTGTTCTGTTCTGTTTTTGCTAAAGAGCAAGAACGCTTTCAGTGACGTGTGGCAATTGAGATTTAAAGGACAGATGGAGCAAAATGAACGATTTTCTGCTGGCCAGTCTCAAAATCAGAACCAGCATCGAGAAAATGGTAATTAGGAGACAGGAAAGCAAGACGANCTGAAAGCCAAGAGTTAGTCATGAAATATGCAAAGATTGACAAATGATAGCAAAAGTGCTAAACAAAAGGCTTATCACGTTTCCTGGTTTTCAAATAAACTGTTTCCACCAACTCAAGTGTTTCCTGCACCCAAGTTCTAATCATCATTACAACTGACAGAGACGATAATCATAAATGTAAAAAGATATAATTAGAGTAGANGTCAGATGTAATTATATGTGTATCTGTGGAAACTCCACATTGTTATCTTAAAGTAAAATTCTGCTTAGAATGTAGACAAAATCTCAGAAATTGAAAAGCTTAATTTNAAACAAAAAAGAAACACTAAAGGACACATTTATAAGATTAACCATGATGAAGGAAAATTTCTTTCCTAATAATTTAAGTATTTAAGTCTTTGGTTTGTCCCAGGGGTACCNAGTCACTGAGAGATAGAAATGTTTAAACTAGGGCAGAGAATATCTTTTTTAAACAAATAAGCCTGGGAAACCACCTGTGAGCACAGCTTGGCGTGGCTGTAGGAGGCTACAGGCATTGCTGTGGCCATGGCACGTTGCTGTATTCCTGAAGAGACAAAACTGTAATTGTTGTGGTGGCACAAGGTGTCACAAGTTATGTGTGATGGCTACATATGAAGTGATTGATTGGAAAGAGGAAAACAACAGTCATAGAAATAAATAATGTTCATGGGGATTAAGAAAAGTTTCAATGTTCTGAAACTGCAGCACTGAGTAAGAAAGAAACCATGCATGCTGATCTATTTTATTTTATTTGACTTCACTTTAAAATGTTTTTATAATTGTGTATGTGTGTATGCATGTGTGTGTGATGTGTGTGTGTGTGTGCAACTGCCATTGTGTGTGTGTGTGTGTGTGTGGTGTGTGTAACTCAGGGGACATCTTCAGGGAGTCCATTCTTGCTCTCCATTTTTGTGTGGGTTCTCAGACTGACTTGAGGTTGCTAGGCTGAATCAGCAAGCATGTTTATCTGCTGAACCATCTTGCTGGCCCTTTGCTTTTGACAAGGTCTCATGTAGTCCATGTTGACCTCAGACTTGCTCTTATGTAACTGAGGATGACTTTGAGCTTTTGATCCCTCTGCCTCCATCACTTGAGTGCAGGNATTACAGACATCAGCCCCCATGCCCTTTGTCATCATACACAGGCTTTGTGTATGCTAGGCAAGCACTCTCTACCCATTGAGCTACACTCCCAGCCCTGCATGTTTATTTAAGTAAATCAGCTACAGTTCTATTACAGCCTCAGAAGTTAACATACAGATACTAAACAAATGAAGTTGTTGACCAGAAAAATGATACTGTCCCTCCAGAGCCTTTTAGGTGTTGTATTCAAAGCAATACCCTAAGGTCAGGGGGATCTTTCTGAATTGAAGAGTGAAGAGCCTTCATTCATAGGCATTCTTTAAAAATTGTTTATTTTATGTGCAGTGGGGTTTTGCTTGCATGTGTGCCTGTGTACCACATGTGTGCTGTGTTTACAGAGGACAGAAGGAGGAACTGACTTACTGACTGCAGGGAGTTGCTATGTGATCTAGAAGAGCAGCCACTTAAGATGGCTCTTAACCACTGAGCCATCTCTCCAGCCCTCATTCATAAGCATTTTTAACCTAGATCTAACTGAATGGAAACAACACTTGTGGCTTGTTGTACTTTCAAAATAAATAAATAAAATTAAAAATGAATTAAAACTAAGAGGAAGGCTTACATGCATTAGTTATCAATTTATGATCTGCAAAGGCTGCCTGTAACTGTGACCTCACTCAGCATGGTTTTAATCAAGTCCTGTTGCCCTGTTCTTGTTCTAAAATGCTTCTCTTGTTCAACATTGTATTCGTGTGTTTGGCATCATCTTAAATTGCTTGGGAATGAAATGCCACCATCCTCCTATTTTCTTTTGTCTTAGTCCACTACAAGAAACTGCTAAGCCTCCTCCACACAGGAGGTCACAAAATATTGATGCAACAATGTTGACTTCCATACTGCCTAGATTTTAACCAGTTGTGTGTAGGCTGAAGTGTGATGGCATTCCTCCAGAGAGATCAGTTCTTTCAGAGCAGGACCTACCCTGTCCCTTGGCTCAATGGAGAAATTGTAAATCAGTTATAATTGTCATCTGAGTGCTTGTCTTGCCTGCTGGCTGATCTTCTGGCCACTGAAAATATGAGTCCAGACTGCTCCATTTATTCGGATAAAGCCACTGGGTCAGTAGTTGCTGACCCTTATTCTCTGTGCCTTAAAGCAGAATAGCTGCCTCCATCATTTGGGAAACCTATTGTGAGCTGGTGACATGTGTCACCAGCTGCATTTAGCTTCTAGGTTAAGCCATGTCAAAGGACCACGTTTTAAAATGACACTTCAAATTTGATCCCTCACTATTAATTGTCATAGTATCTTTATCCATATGAATGTCTAAATGTCAGCTTCCTCTGTTTTCTCCTGTCCTTTCTGCTAGCATTCAAATTCTAATGACTGAAAGAACTACCTGTAAAGAAAAAATAGAGCCAAAGAGAGAGAGCTCCCATCTCAGTGATGCGTTTGTTAAAGGCCAATATACTATCTCCAAGAAAGAGATAGGGCTATTGAAATGGATGAATAGAAAACTTCAAAAGTGAATGTGTCAAAGAGATGGAAAGGAAAGATATTTTAAATATAATTGCAGTTGTATTCAGTGGCGAACAAAAAAAGAGTCCAAGTATTTCTGTTTAATGCCATCCTGAAGTGTGGAAAAATGTGTAAGAATGAGTGGAATATTCACAGGAAGGCGGGTACCTCAGCATCCTCCAATTTAGGATGCCACATGTCTCCAACCTCCCATTTATCTGACCAGGTCCTTACCACATCTATTAAGGCTCCCCATTTTCATCTTCCCAGGCTTCCAGCTGTGGAGTGTAAGATCACATTTGTAGGGATACTCTGAGTGAACAAATATTTTCTTTCACAAGGAGCTTTCAGAAGTATCCTTTTATCTCCTAGATGGCCAGGTCCCCTGGAAGCCTGAACAATGACGATTCTGAGCAAGCTATTCTGGGCACCAGAACCATGGGAGCTGAACACACTTTGAAGTGCATCGCTCCCCATTGAGGGCCACAGTAAAAAATGGGATTTTCATAGTCTTTGTATTGATGTCTGCAAAGGCAGATGGCTGTGTAAAATGATCCCCAAAGCAGGATGGCTGATTAAAAGAAATGCCAGGCAGCTGAAGGCTTCCATACTCAACATGAACCTGGCACAAAAAAAATTGTTCTCTTGGGGTGCGTTAATGTTAGGGAATCTCACTCTTGCCTCTTTGGGGGTCAATCAAAGACAATATGGCCAGGTACTGGCAGCAAGAGCCTTAGAAATGCAGGCTGTCACTCTGTAGCAGTCATTGGAGGAAGGGGTATTTCCAGAGGAAAGGAATGACCAGGGAGGCAGTGCTTCTGGGGGCTCTAGGTTCTTTCTGAAGTAGGGAGTTACATCAAGCTGTTGGCCCTTTAGCTTCTTATTGAGGTCTTGGGTCAGTGTCATCCTGGAACCCCAAAGGTTCCATGTGTTACCCCTAAGGGTACCCGATGCTCATGCATCCCTTTGTAGTGTGAATGATAAGAGAGGGCACAGATGCTCTTACATGTTTGTGGCTGGTGTAGAAATCACTCTGTCCTGATGTGTGACCTTGCACACTGGCCTACGCCTAAGGACACAGTCATATATTTCAAGTGGTTCAGTGGGGGCTAGTGAAACTTGGCCTTGGTGACAGAGGAGTTCATAGGTGTGACAAATTATTCTTTGGCTCCCCCAACCCACCAGCAGCCAAAGGAAGAAAAAGCCTATCATAAAAAGAGTTAGCTGCTTTTCCATCAAGAAGCCCTTTAATCCTGCAATGAACAGCATGTGACAGGGGTTTAAAAACCAAGCCACCTGGTCCCCCTGCTGTCTCCCTGTGGCCACCTCTCCCCTTGCCTCATCAGATGTGAAGCTGATGAGCAGACACAGCAGAAGTGGCTGAGGACCTGGCACCAGGCTATTTCGTTGAAATAGCTAATTTCAGAAGAGTTTGTACGCTTTGACCTCTTTGAACTTTTATGATCCTTTCAAAGAGGAAAGTAATTTCAACATGGAAGCATTTCTAAGAATCATATTGGAGAATGAATTGATGTGTATATACTTGTTATTGTGGCCCATCTTTTGAGTGGAAATAGAGCATTGCTACTATTTTATTGGGGGCTAATTGTTCTTGTAGAAATATTTAATTTAGTATTAATTTAAACAAAATTCTATCAATCTTACAGATGATTAGTGTAGGGAATCTAGAGAATACAGGCAGGCAGAAATGCATTCAGAATCCCCTGATATTTCACTGGGTGGGGGATAAAAACACGTGGGGCTGGTAAGGTGGTTTAATGGTTAAGAGCACTGGCTGCTCTTCCAGAGGACATGGGTNCAATTCCCAGCACCTACATGTCAGTGCACAACTGTCTGTGACTTTTGGCCTCTGTGGGCACCAGGCACATATATGATATGCAGACAAAACTCATACATATAAAATAATAAATTAATAAAAATTAAAGCAAAGATGTTAGCTTTCACTACTGTGTTTTGTGCATTAAGTGATGTTTCCTTCAGGTTCTTCGAATGTTAATAGTCTTAAATTTGAGAAATGAGGTAGCAATTTATTTTACTGTGAATTTTTTTTTCATGGTAAATTCTCACAGATAAGAAGGCATTGATGAATTTTGTTCTGATTGCTTCCATCATAGAAAAAGNTAGTAATATATGGAGTAAAATGGTACTTCCATACACACACATTTTAAGACATTTTCCAGGTGTTTGTGTTCTTTATGCTCCTTTTTCAATGACCATTGATTCTTGCTATGCATTTTCTTTCCAGCTGGCAAGTACTTTTTGGGTTGACCAGTTGTCAATAAGTCAAATGCTCCATTTGGCCATGAATTTGCTAACTTCAGAGAGAAATAGGCAACAGAGCTGGATGCTGGATGCTTCTAGAAATCATGTCCACCTGCTGAGGGCACTGTGGACGGTACTTATTTTTAGTGTTACATTTCATCAAATATCAAGTGATGATGTTTCCCCTANACTATTCATATGTGCTTAGGTTCCAAAAAGGTTTTACNTCTTATGCTCTTCAAATTACTCTGAACACGTTTTATAGATTCCAGGAGTCAACAGAGACTCTTGTGTTCTTTCAGAGAATAGAACCAATTGTCTTTGTTTGGCTGTGACACTTTGGCTCTGTGAGAGCTCCCAGGAACAGCACAGCAGCCATTCTTAGCCAAATCGTGATTTGTAGTGTGAGTTACTGATTGTGGAAGGAGCCTCAGAGTTGTCCAGTTGGTGCCATTCATGTTAGAGTGTACATACTGTCCTGCTAGAGTGGAGGGTCCCTAAGAGCAGGGTCTTTGCAGTGTTGTTCATGCCTAGAATGGTGCCCAGCAGCTAACAGNTGTCCCACAATACCTGTAGAATATGGTTTTGTGTGATATGAAGTCGTATATTTCCTTACCTCCTGGAAGTTTCATGACGAAAGCTGATCCTTTACTTGAATAGTAACTGAAATTCCTACATACTTGTTTCATGGAAAATGTGTNGTGTTCCAAATGCACTGCTGGACTTTGGCTTTTCTAGTTAATGCATTTTCAGGCTGCTATAGTTTAGTTTTTTTTTAATCTCAAATCTTTTCTGAGAATGGAGAAGATTGGTGGATTTTCTTTCAAAGATTTTAAAGTGAGGACTGAAGTGACAGCTTAGTGGTTAAGAGCACTGACTGTTCCTCAGAAGGAGCTGGGTTCAATTACCAGCGCCCACATGACAGTTCATAACTGTCTGTACCTCTAGTTCTAGGGACTCCTANGCCTTCTTCTGGCCTTTATAGGTACTGGGCACATACCTATGGTGCATAGATAGATATACATGCAGACAAAACACCCATGCATATAAAATACAATTTTTAACTAAAAAGTAGGGAGGGGGTACAGTGAGATGTTTCAGTGTGCAAAGGTGCTTGCTGTCAAGCCTCNCTGATGACTTGTTTGATACCCTGACACTACATAATAGAAGGAGAGAACTAACTCCAGNAAAGTTCTCTCTGTCCTCCACATGCTCTCTTGTGTATACACCACACACACACACTAAATCAATCAACCACCCACTCAACCAACCAACCAATCAATCAATCAATCTATAAAAGTTTAGATAAATAGTGATGGATTCATTATTGATTATTCTTCTTGGCATCTATATAAAAGAGACTAATTTAATTTCGTTGCCATCTTACATTCAATTTATATATGCTGAGGTTTTTGGTCAACACTCTCNGCATAGGAAACATAGGTGCGAATTGAATAGTNTAGAACTAAATGCCATGCAAAATGTATTTCCTGNTCAACAGGCTTGAATGTCCTGCATCACCACTTGGGGGTGAGGGTCACACAGCTGAAAATAGCTATTAGTTGATGCAATCGGATTTGTTTTTCTGGATAAGAGAAAGAAACAGGATTGAGGGGGTGGAGGAGTAGCTGATGAGGTTGTGGCATCTAAGCACCATCATTTGAGGTGGATTGTTTTTCTAGGGAAAGTATAAAAACATAGTTGGGAACAGAAAGTACCAGATTCTCTGGGGTAAGAGAAGGGAACTGGGAGCTTTTAACTCTGTGTATTTGATTTGTCAAGCTGGGTTATGGATGTACAGAAAGGCTTTCGCCATGCTCTTCTCTTCTTAGGGTTTTTATTAAGCAAACAATAAACGAGAATGAATATACATGGAAGTAGTATTTCCCCAGTCCACTGATAAGGATCATTAAAGAATATTGATTGCATCTCCAGATCCTTTAGCCTCTGCCAGGCATCTCCCAGGACAGGGAGCAGAAGGAATGAATGGGGTGTTACAGAAGCAGAAAATTACCTTCAGGAGACATTGCTGCATAGAGTGCTTGTGCCTATTTGAGCTTGTTGAATCATCATAAATGAGCAGTTACTGTATGCCTAATGCACAATCATTTGCATTTAATTCTTCCTTCATCCATGTAGTTTATTTCTGCATACGCTGTTGGTATCTACATATCTGTGTGATAGCATGTGTATAAACTTTGAAACACGGATTCACATTAGCATCTGGCTTCTAATCATCTTGATTGTAGAAGAGGGAGATCATTGTCAGAGTAGAAAGCTCCATACCTTCCTCTTACTATTGGCCTTCCAATCAGTGATTTTCTTGGAGACACCACTGCCACCCCATGACATAGCCCTAGGCATGTAAGTGATGGTGGTCAAAAATTGTATAATCCAGGGAGCAGCTTGAGGATGAGACAAAGATGAGCAGGGAGATACATGTAAAGATTTGGTCACTCGAGAGAAAAAGAAGCATTGTGCTAGACCTGGAGAGAGGATGAAGATGCCTCATCCACACCCTTTGTTATTTAGTTGGGTCCTGTAACAATGCACTGCAAACCAGGTGACTTAAGCAACAGGAAATTATTGTCTTCATTCTGACGGGTAGACATCTGAACTCATGGGATCCCCAGGGCAATTGCCTCTGAGGATGGTGACAGAAAATCTCTTCCACACCTCTCCGACCATCACTGTGGAACCCACTACAAAGAGTGTGTTACTAATAGGAGGGCTATCATATAACTTGGCTTCTGTTGGCTTGCTGGCAGCCTCTGCCTCTCCTTGGCTCTACCTTTGCATGGCTTTTCTCATGGTGCATCCCACTCAGTGGTGCTGATTTAGAGTCACCCTAATGACTTCATTCTAAGTCCATCTGCAAAGTCTGTCTTCAAATAAGGTCTCATGCAGAGTTCTTACAAATTCTGCAGTTTTTAAGGAATGCAGTGTAACAGTGACACCCTTCCTTCCTCATTTCCCTGCTCAAGTCTGGAAGGCAGATTCCACCTGCCAGTACACGTTCCCAATGTGAGTCTGTCCTTGCCATTAGAGTGTCCTTGCCTTTTCTTACTAAATGCTCCAGGATGGTCTCCACTGTCCCACTGCTAGTCAGTGCAAAGGATGTGAAGTACATAGGTAACCAAGCTACCTGGGGAGAAGACAGTTGAAAGGGCATTTGCCAGGTAACAAAACAAACAACAAACATGAGTTGGCCCTTGATGNACTTTCTTTCTCCTTCTCTTCAGACCCTCTCTACACCTCATTAGAGCAAAGACTAATCTATTGAAATCCAATCACTTCCACTTTAGATGATGGCAAATGAATATTATTTCTACTACATTACCTGTGCAATAGTGCTGTGTGGAGATGCCTGGAAGTCTCCACGTTTATAATGCTGCCTGAAATGGGATCTGAGTCTTCAGCTTAGACCCATCCCTTGAGAGCACAGCTGTGCATGTTGCTGAGAAGAGATGGGGAGTTGGAGTGGATCAGAGGAGCTGTTTTAACAGTCTGAACATTTCTCCCATGTTGGGGTACACTGGGAAAGCAATATTGGAACCCTT
>LZPO01055199.1:21260-35749 GCA_001675575.1 Neotoma lepida
ATCTTTGATTGGTATGTAAAATGAATAAAAAAATTTTCTTAATAAAAAAAAATAAATCAGCTCTCCTATTCTCCAGGCACTCAGGAACGAGGGAGGAGCTTTAGCTTTGGTGCTGGGCCTTGAGATGCTGCCTTCGCTCTTACAGGGTTAGAGCTGGTGGTAGGCAACCTGTGCTGGACCTGCTTACCGCCTTTTCCCATGGACCCTCCCAGGAAGAAACACGGCTCTCTGGACTAAGGAAGCTTGCCATGGTTTGAACTGTACATGGTTCAGTCCTTTCCTCTTTCCGGCTCTCAAGACTCATGCAGGTGTGGCTGTGGCTGAGAGTTAGTTGTTAGACACCTCCATGGCAGTCCAGCCCTGTATGGGCAGGTCACAGAATCCAGTTGCTTCCCATGCTCCAGCCATGGAATGTCGGCAGCACCACTTGCCCCATTTATGGCCTAAANGATAAGTAATCTTTGTGCCTGGTGCATGGTTTTGGGGCAAACCTGGCCTGGAGGTTTCCTGTCTGGCTGCCAGCACCAGACACTGCAAGCAGAATTGGAAGTTAACAGACATCCACGGGGAGCAGACCCCCTCTGCTCTCTCCTACACTGGAGGTTGGGTCTGTGGCTCCCTGGGTCTGGACTCTGCTGTTTCTTGCTTAGCTCTAGACCTTCCTCCAGGAGCATCTGCACAGCTTGCCCCTGCTCCTCACTCTGNCTGCACTCCTCACTCTAACNTCCCATCTTCTCCTGTTGCTCAGCTTGGACTCATTAGAAAGAGAATCTGATGGGCTAGCTACCCCTTTACTCTTGGGAGGCTCCTGGCCAAGTGCAGATGGTGTTGCTTGGGTCTGGAGTAGACGTGTGGTTCTGGCTGCTCTGGTGTGATCTTTCCACAGTCTCTGGATGAAGAGCCTCTGCCTGCCACCACATACCCCTTTCATCTGAGCGCATTGCTGGTCTAGGTGACCTCAGACTCTTCTCTGGGCAGGGACTGGGACTGATCTGACAAGTGCAGCTACTTTTTGAGCCATTTTCCTGGGATGCTGAGTTGGGGCAATAAGATCAGGACCTAGCAGGTGACCTCNAATTTACCAGTCCTGCCCCGTTGTACCAGTATGAGTTTCAGCTGTGGGACTCTCCTGTCCTCTTTCTAGTTAGCAAAAGGGCATGGCCATTTTCTCAATACAACATGTNTGCTAGGTGTGGTCTCAAGACAGCAACTATGGAATTATTTTTTGCTCAAGAAAGAAATTCCTCTTTATCTTCACATTTTAGCATATTAGTGACTCACCCCTGCTCCATACATGCTGTCTTATTCGTCCTCAGGGAGGCTCTTGCCAGCCAGTTTCTGGGTTGTGTGGAAGGACTCTGGCTTTGAGTGAACACAGAAAGATTCCCCAGGAAGGATATGGTGTGGTTCGAGCTAGCTTGTGCCACATGGGAAAGCCAACCTGTCACTTCCTTGGTAGAGCATAGGAAACGGGCTGTGTGACCTTAGCAGGTAAAGGGAATCTCTAGTGACAGGGGGTTACCCTGTCTGGCTATAGTGTGCCTAAAACTTGGTATGGTCAGGACCTTAGGTAGGCTGGCCTTGGGAAGAAGGAGGTATGTTCTTCCCTGTGAGCTATAGAGAAAGGTGGGCAGGGTTCTTCCAGTGGCTTTTTAACTCTGCCTGCAGGTTTCAATTCACCTTGGAGTATTTAAAAGCCAGATGCTGAGCATACACCCGCCTTGTGACCCAGCAATGCCGGTGCTGAGTGTTTACCCACAGGAGTGAATACTTGTGTTGGCGAGGCTGCCANTAGAGCTTTCTCATCGCCTTCGTAACAAGCCAAACCTGGAACTGCCTCAAGCCTGTCATTAGTAAAAAGAAAGAAATAAATTATAGTATATCCATACAAAGGAATTGCCAGTGAAAATGCAGTTTACAAATATAACACAGCATGAGCTAGGTAGGGATCTAACTCATTTGGAAGAGTGCTAGCCTAACACGCACAAGGTCTTGTGTTCCATCCCTAGAGTGCCTAACCTGGGCATGGTGGCATATATCCATAATCCCAGCATGTGGGAGATAGAGGCAGGAGGATCAGAAGTTCAAGGTCATCCTCAACTATATATCGAGTTCCAAGCCAGCCTGGGCTACACAAGACCCTGTCTCAAAAAACCAAGTCCTAAACAGATAGCATACAGCACTGTGGATGTGCCTTTGAGTCTTTCCCATGCACTGTGAGAGGGATGATGGGATCCCATGATTACAGAGAGGAAGCAGCCTGTGTCAGGTGCCAGGGTAATGGTTCTCCTTGGGATGATGGGGGCAAAACTAGAAGGAGCAAGAAGGGGTTCTGGGGGCTGGTTTCCAGGTGTGTGTATTTGAAGTGTGTTGAACTGCTTTGCATGGTGGTGCATGACTTCAATCCCAGGACTCAGGAGGCAGAGGCAGGTGGATCTCTGTGAATTCAAGGCCAGCCTGATTTACATAGTGAGTTCCAGGACAGCCAGGGCTACATAGAGAGGTCTAGTCTTAAAAAAAAACACAAATAAAAAAAGAAAGAAAGAAAGAGGTGTGTGGGACTGTACACCACCTTGNATACGGTTCCTTTGCTATGTGTAAATTATACTTCAGTATCAATCTAAAAATAGCCATCTAAGTACAGCTCTTAGACTCTGATGTAACTGCTCTTAAACATGGCGTAGGCAGTCTCTCCTTTTTGTTGCTTTTATGTGTGTCTGTGCCATGTGTATGACGTGTGTACACGTTGTGTGAGTGCACACATACGTGAACATCAGAAGACAGGTTCTGAGTCAGCGCTGTCCTTCCAGCTTGTTTGAGGCAGGCTCTTCTGTTGTGGTTCACTGCTGTTGTAAGCCAGGCTAGCTGGCCCTCCAAGGTCAGGATTCTCCTGTCTCAGCCTCTCAGAGCACTGGAGTTACTGTGAGCTCTGCTTGGGTCCTGAGGACTCGAACTCAGATCCTCATGCTTGCATGGCAAACACTTTACTCACTGGGCTATCTCCTCAAGCATTTTTAAAAATTATTTTTATTTTAAAATTTTTTGGTTTTTTTTTTCAAGACAGGGTTTCTCTGTTTAGCCCTGGCTGTCCTGGAACTCAACTCTGTAGACCAGGCTAACCTTGAATTCAGTGCTGGGATTAAAGGCATTTGTCACCTCTGCCTGGCCTTCCCAGGCATTTTTTTGAGATATAGCATAGGCTAGCCTTAAGCTCACTATATATTGTAGGATGGCCTTGAACTCACCACCCTCCTGCCTTAGCCTCTCAAGTGCAGGGATTATGGACCTGTACAACCACAGCATTTTGTTTTTCTCTTGTTCTAAAGCCCTGCTGATGAGTCTAATGTGAATCCAATTAGTAAACCCACATAATGCTAACAGGAGGGTGTTAGGTGGGAGGTGAGCTGAGACATGACGATGGGGTGGGGAGGCCATCAAGGCAGAGCCCCAAGCCCAGGATGCTGAGCCTTGGCTTTTGAAGTTCTGTCTAGGCCGGAAGTCTACCCAGCTTCCTGTGCCTCATGGCTGTTTCCATGACTTTTGGATTTGTCCTGTCAGGGGCCTGCATGGCGATGTGGCCTTTGTCTGAGGAGAACAGTATTGCTGGCAGCTCTCTCCTTGGANACCACAAAGGCTTAGTGTCTTGGCTGGCTACAGGGGAGGTGCTGGCACTGAGCCTGGCTTTGAGAGGAGTTGGCAGGACCCACAGGGAGCTCTAGTGTCTCAGAAGTCCACAAGAAGTCAACCTGGGCCGGTATGGTCCCTTCCTAGGGAGAAGTCACCCAAGGGACCACTCCACTGGGAGCTGTGGGGAAGGCCTCACCTGTGACCACACGGGCCCTGCTGGTTCAGGGGGCAGGGCCTGGCTGAGATCTCAGCTTCAGTATCAACCACAGGCATGGCTACTGCCAGAGGCTCAGATCAGACCTGGACAGAGCTCTGCTCTGAGGTTAGGAAGGACTAGGGCAGGAAGGGGGATCATTGTCTGGGCACAGACAGCTCGGAGGAGTGCAGCCTAGTACATTGGAGGCTGCAGGGTTCGCCTGTGCTCTCAACCCAATAGATATCCCATGTTGCCTTGTGCTGGTCCTCCTCTTCCTCCTCTTCTCTTCCTCCTCCTCCTCTTCCAACTTGTCCATCTCCGTTTTCTCTTCCTCCACCTCCTTTCCTCTTTATTCTCTCTCCTCCTCTCCTTTTCCCTTCTTTTTCAGAGACAGTATGCCATGTCCTGGCTGGCCTGGAACTCAGATGTAGCCAAGGATGACCTGAACCCTGATCCTGATGCCTCCACTTCCTGAGTGCAGGGATCACAGGCATGCGCACCATATCTGGCTGTCTAGTTCTCCTCATGCTTCCTTGTGCCTTCTTTGTCCCTCTTGATCAGTCAAGCAAGGCAGGTTGAGTGACTCCTGGTGCTAGGCCAAGAATGGCTGCCTCCCCANAGGCCAGGGCTCCAGGAAGGAAGGATCCAGCCGTGGGTGACCTTGCCAGCTCCTGCTCATCCCTTTTCTTCCTTGCCCACGAGGTGTCACTCATTTTCTGACTTATTCTTACTGCTTTTCCCCTCTTCTCTTCCCTTTTTTTGGTGTCAAGAAGCATTCATCATCTCTCTCTGTCTCTCTCCCTCCCCACTTCCTCCCTTCAGCAAACACTGAGTGCTGATGTGTGCCTGGATGCAGACATACCTGGGTTGGAGCTCAGAGTCAACTGAGGAAGAAAGACATGTAAACAGAACAGCAAAAGAAGGGGTGAGGAACATAGAGGGAGGGAGGGAGCCAATGAGGGAAATAGGAATGTTCTACACAGGGGAGGCATTGAACTGATGGTTCAAAGAAGACCCAGACCTCCCCAGGTAGACAAGCAGGGGAAGAAGGGGTTCCATGGTGAGAGACTGCTGTGGTGAAGAAAATGGGGCACTCAGCTGAGCTGCACAGGGTAGAGAAGTAAGTTGTGAGGGTAGAAAGAGGAGCAGAACTGGGCATGGTGGTGAACTTTCATCCCAGAACTGGGGAGGCAGAAGCAGGTGGGTCTCTGTGAGATCCAGCTTGGTCTCCATAGTACGTCAGTTCCATGCCAACCAGGGCACCATAGTGAGTCTCTGTCAAGAAACAACTAAACAAAAAAGAAGCTGAAGATTAGGAGTGGCAGGCAGGGGAAGGGGGGAAAGGGGTGGTGGGGGACGGGGACTACAGGGCATTCTGCAGAGAAAGGCGAGGGCAGAGCTGGTTTGCAGATGACTGTGAATGTAGGAGAGAGACTAGTGTGTGAAGGCATGGCTGGGGCAAGTGTGGCTAGAGAGAGGTTGCCAGAATCCAAGAAAAAAAAGACAGTAGTGGCCTGGGCTTTTGTGCTGTAACTACAGCGGAGAAACATATTTCAACCAAGCCCATCAAGCTCTGAGGACTGTGTGGGGCAGAAGAATGCCTTGAGGATTCTGGCTGGGGATAACTATGTAGAGGGTAGAGCCTTTCATGGATACTGGGTGCTTAGAGAGAAGCAGGCTTGGGATGGGGAACAGGTGGTTCTGAGCTCACCCTGATAGACTCCTCCAGATGACAGCTGAAGTTNGGGCGGGGGGTGCAATGAGTTGCCTAGGTTAGAGATTTGGGAGATTTGGGAGTATCTGTCTGGAGGTGGTATCGACCCCTGGGGCCTATCTGTGATGTCTGTGGGAGGCAGCTAGACTTGCACCTCTGGTTCCGACTCACTTGCCTCTCTCTCCTCTTCTATACCACCTTTCTTGACATCTCCCTTCACTGCTGCCCGGCTCACCCTGTTGCCCTAGGGCAAACCCCAGCTCAGAAGCAGTGATAACTTCAGTAAGGTTCCNGGAAGGAAGGAAGAAGGAATGGGCAGGAGTTCTGTACCTGCCAGTGGGGCTCCAGATCCCTGCTGGAGCCTCCCCTACGCTTATCTGCCCTTAGACCCAGGTCAGCTCTGCAGAGGAGCTTGCTCGAGTTTTCCAATCTTTGATCCTCCCTTTACTGTTGAAAGATGTTGCTGTTTCCCTGTTCCATCCCTTTCATGGCAGTAGTTATTGTGGTTTATACAGATTTTGGGCTGGAGGGATGGCTCAGTGGTTAAGAGCATGTGTTGCTCTTGCAGAGAAGACCTGGCTTTGGTACCCAGCACTCACACCAGACAGCTCACATCCACCTATAACTCCAGATCCAGGGGATCAACATCTCTGGCTGCTGAGAGCTCCGCACTAGTGCACAGACCACACAGGCATACACATATACACACAAAATAAAAATACATTTTTAAATATAAAAAAAATTTTTTTTTACAGATTTCAGTATCCTTATATTAACTCCATTGTGTGAACACAGGGAAGGGTTGGGCCTGAGGGTTGTAGGTATGATTTATACCCTTGGGTTATGAGAAACTGCTTTCAGGAGAAGTCAATGGCAGGGGGATGGATGTCAGCTGCCTGTAGAGTCAGGTAGAGGGCTGAGCTCCATGCTCTTAAAGATTCTCTATGGCCCTCTGGGTCAAATCCAAGTAGTTATTGGGTGCCCCATGCCCTGGCCNGTTCTAATGTGAGCGCTAGATAACTACTCAGCCCAAAGATCTTCATATGGCATTGTTGCTACTATTTCTTTCTTGTTTTATTTTTATTTTTTATTTTTTGAGACAGGGTTTCTCTGTGTAACAGCCCTGGCTGTCCTGGAACTTGCTTTGTAGATCAGACTGGCCTCAAACTCACAGAGATCACCTGCCTCGGCCCCATGAGTGCCTACTATTCCTCTTTAGTTTTTATTACATTTGTTGATTTGAGTGTGTGCACATGTGCCTGTGTGTGTATGAAGTAGGGGTATGAGTGTGCTGCTGCATGAGTGTGGAGGTCAGAGGAAAACTTTGTGGGAATCAAGGCTCTCTTTCTACCACGTGACTCCCAGGGATGCGACTCAGGTCCTCGGGCCTAGTGGCGAGCACCGTAAGCTGCCATCTCACCAGCTCTTTTTTGTTTTTTTGAGACGGAGTCTTGATATGTAGTTCTGGCTGGCTTGAAACTTGCTATGGTAGACCAGGGTAGCCTCAAGCAGGCTGGGATTCCTTGCTTCTGCCTCCCAGGTGCTAGGATCACAGGTATATTGCTGCAGTGTCCAGCCCATCACCTGCCTGCCTGCCTTCCTTCCCTCCTTTCTTCTTTAATTTTTTCTTATTTATTTATGAGTGTATGTGCATGTGTGTGGGCATATGTGTGCCTTGGCACATGTGTCAAAATAAGAGGACAGCTTTGGAGAGTCTATTCTCTCCTTCTAGTATGTGGGTCCAAGGAGCAAACTCAGGTTGTTGCCAGTAGGTGTCTTTATTCACTGAGCCATCTTCCTGGATCACTGTTCTTACTAGACAGGTCCCAGGCCTTGCATTCCCTATGTAATCCCTATGACCTTGAACTTCTGCTCAAAAACACCTCAATCAAAAGGACACATTTTTTAGCTATGAAATTAANAAAGGTGAGAAAAGATGTCTAGAATAGGGCGTGGATATGGGAAATAGATACCTTTTCAGGTGCTGGTCACTGGGTTAATTGACATAGCATATGGAAAACAGTTTGGTGGGCTCTACAGAGCTTAGAAAAAAGTTGCTTCTCAGGCCTCTGATTTTCCTTTTTAGAATCTATCTCAGACTGGGTGTGGTGGTGCACGTCTGGAGTCCCAGCGCTCGGGAGGCAGAGGCAGGTGGATCTCTGTGAGTTCGAGGCCAGCCTGGACTACAGAGAGAGTTCATGAGTTCCAGGACAGCCAGGGCTACACAATGAGATTCTGTTTCCAAAACAAAAAACTGTTAACAACAACAACAACAACAACAAAACCAAACCCAATAACAAGCAAACATAAAAAGAAATCTCTCTCAGGAGTAAATGGGATAATTTCTCATGAAATCATGTGAAACAGCAAAAGTCACACAATCTTTTTCTTTTTTTTTCCTTTGGTTTTTCAATACAGGGTTTCTCTGTGTAACATCCCTAGCTGTCCTGGAACTTGCTTTGTAGATCAAGCTGGCCTCAAACTCACAGAGATCCATTTGCCTCTACCTCCTGAGTGCTGGGATTCAAGGCGTGTGCCACCACCACCCAGCAACTTTTAGGGAATTTTTAATGGATGATTTCAATAATTTATAAATGCTTTATACTTACCATATTCTATACAGCNAACATAAAAAGTTAAGAGAAAACCCCTCTGCAAAGTGCGAAGTGATAAAACCAAACATATCCAGAAACTAACCTTAGGAGCCAGAGGGGTCACATCGACAGAACAGTCTGTTACTTTCTGGAGTAAATACAATCGTGTGTCATTTAGCCACAAAGAAACATTCTGAGAAATGTGTCATGAGTAGATTTTGCTGTTGTGCAGACATGGTGGAGTGTACTTATAGGAACAAGACAGCTCTGACATCGTTGGGTGTTGTAATCTTAGGGAGTTATGTCACAGATGAGTTGCCCATCATTGGCTGAAACAGCATGCGGTGTATAATTGTGTATGATGATGCATGTGTCAAACCCTATGTGAGGTGGAGGAGAGAGATCACCATGTCACACATGACTAGGCTAATGATATGAGTGAGGTTGCCTGGATCTTCACAATGTGACACTGGACAGGGTTAACTTTTTCTGATCTGAACGATGTTGTAGTTGGAGACTGGATAAACTCTGAGGGTCCTGGAAGACCTTGGAACAAGTCTGTAATTCTATCTCAAAGAAGGCAAAGTGTGTTTGTTTGTTTATTTGTTTGCATGTGCATGTGAGGGCACACGTGTGTTGCAGTTGTACATGCCCATGAGTGCACACACATGGTGGGGGCTGAAGAGTGACCTTGGGTGGTGTCTCTCTGGAGCTGACTTCCTTGTTTTTTTGAGACAGTCTCTCAGTGACCTGGAGCTTTCCCAGGAGATTTGGCTGGCTGCCCAGTGAGCCCACTGCCTGTCTCTGCCTCCCCAGGACTGGGATTACACCGTGTATGCTGTCATTCCTGGTATTTTCACGNGGGTTCCGAAGATTGAATTGGGGTCTTTATGTTTGCAAGGAAGTTCTTTGCAGACTGAGCTCTCTCCCCAGCCTGAAAAAGAGAATTTTGCCTTGGTCCTGTCACAGAACTGAGAGTAACTGAGCATTTGGGATTCTCGGCCTCAAGGTCCAGCTTCTTATTCCAGTTATTTACATACAGAGGGACCGGCACCCAGGACCTAGTTNCATATTCTAGACTTTGAACTGCCTGTCTTGACCTTGCNTCTTGGCCACCCCTCTTCCTTTGAGAAGCCCCCAGCTCACTCAATTGGGGCTATTCTGACATCTCAGGCTTTACTGATGTCCAGGGAAGCAGGAATTGGGGGTCCTAGACTGTGGAGCTGGTGGGTGGAGGCGAGACCTTAGAGGCTACTGGGAAGCCCCACCTGTCCAGGAGAAGAACATCTCCTTCCTCCTGGGACATTTTTTAAATAGTTTGGCTGGCATGGCTGAAGTACTCCCACTGTCTAAAGGTGATTGAGGCCACCACTTCCTAGTCTGGGGCAGTCCCACCCCTCCCAGCTACACTCACGTGTAGGCCAACTGGAATCTCTAACAACATTTGATAAAGGATCCTGTACACTGTGGCCTTTCCCAGAACCTGATAGTTTACAGTAACTGCTAGGGCACCTTAGAAACTTCTGCTNTCATTATGAACATGTCTTGTGTCTGTCCTCCAGGATGGGGCTGGAGGCACAACTCCTCCTAGACTAGCAAGCAGTTGCCTAGAAGTTAAAATGAGGTGAATAGACTGATTTTTTTTTCTGGACCAGGCATTAACTGAGCTTTAGGTTTCTAGGCAAGATGCTGTGGGAGACACCTACCAGAAGACAAAATGCAAGTGAAGATGACATATTTTGACCTATCAAATTGGCAGAGGTGAACAGGGCTTGGAGACAGGAAAATGAGTTCCCTCTCAGAAGGCTGGTCACTGGGTTAATGGGCACAGCATTTGAAAGTGGCTCCGAATTTATGACATCTTAAACTTTACCTTGTACATCAAGCAAGAGTAGGAGACAGAAGAGCTGCCCTGGATGGACACAGTGAGGCTAATAGGGAAAGATACCCCCAAGCTCCCCTTTCTAACATGGACACATTTCCCTCTAGCAACCAACAAATGCATGGAAAGACGGCACCTCTGAAGAGCTCCGTGCCCTGCACAGAGAAACCAGAAAAGGTCCAGGAACCCCCAGATGACAGGTGAGGCCCCTTTCAGATAAGAGATAAGTCCAGACTAGGAAGGACAATAATTGTCAGGAGGTGACCTGCTAGTGAGGGGACCTTAAGGAACTGGAAAGATGCCTCTGTCATAAAGCACTTGCCTTTCCAAGCACGAGGACCTGAGTTCAATCCCCAGTGCCCACGTGAAAAGAAAGAGGCTAATTGTGGTGGTGTGTGCTTGTAATTCTGGTGCCGGGGAGGTAGAAACAGGAGGATCTGCGAGGCTCACCACACAGCCAGTCTAGCCTAACTGGAGGGCTCCAGACTGATGAGAGACACTGCCTCAAAAGAGGTGGATGGCGTTCCTGAGGATGCCTACACACGCACTCTCGAATACATACATTCACACTTGCACACGTACAAATATGAGAGATGGGAGGGACCTTAAGTCTGAGTCAGGCAGGACACCTTAGCACGCCTTGTAGGCTGGGCATAGCCTGCTGAGGCCTCTTCCTTCCACCCTTCCTGCCTGTCCCAGTGCATGGGGACCTAGCAGGGGCCAGGCTTCTCAGGTTACCAGTCTCCTCCCTGCCCACCTGTCCTTGGACCAACCTGGTCAGAGCAAAGCTTTATATCTCAGCACGTTCTTTCCTGCTCAGTAGCTTCAGTCAGTCAGTTGAACGTGCTGAGCACCTCAATGAGGACCTGCAGGCTGCCCAAGGAGGCTGCAAGGGGAGNAGATCTGTCTGTATCATGGCCCTGGAGCTGTGAGTCTAATGCTTCCGTCTTNTACACCCCTAGACTGTGGTCCCTGGACCCACATTGCTTGTGTCTTTGCCTACTCCTTGGCTAGAGAAATCGGAGTGTCTTTGCTGCTCAGGCCTGAGCAGCTCCTCAGCATTATGGGAGACAGAAGCTCAGGCCAAGCATAGCTTTGTGAGTGTGGCACTCAAATCTGCTTGGGAAGGAGGCCTNATGAGTGCCCTTCCCCAGAGATGAGCAGCTCGCTTACAGTTCTTATCATTTTACTGTGTTTCTCAGAGAAGGCTTAGTCTCCAATCTCTGCTCCAATCTTCTGGCTCAAAGCCAGGGCAGAGTTGGCACTGAGGCTACTTGGGCAGGACTCAAAGGTTCCTTGTCCCTGGAATGGAATGTCTCCTTTGCAGTCTGCACTGGTCAGAAGGCTCGAAGGGTGAAGAGATAAAGAAGTATGGCCGGGAAGGGGTAAGTGTGTGGAGGCTACCTTTGTATTGCTCACTGAGGGAGTTGTTGTGGGATGCCCAAATTCACGATCAGCCCCTTGGCCACCAGGCCTGTTAGCAGGAAACCCAGGACACCTGAGTGAGTGCCCTGGCGTTGGTGGGAATGGAGTGTCCCCTCTAGTCACTGGCTCCCTGTAAGAACTCAGCATTACCAGGAGATGAGCTAGGCTTGGGACTCAGCCCTTCACACCCTTGCTGTTTACCAGGGGTCCCTGTGGCATTATCTCCTGGTGGAGCAGGGCCCTGTGGTGGTCTTATTGCTGGCCTCTCAGAGCAAGGTCTTATGTTTGTAGGCACTATTGAGCAAATACAATCAGCAGTACCACAAGCTGTTTAAAGACATCCCTTTGGAGGAGATGGTTCTCAAAGGTGAGCTGTTTCCAGGGCATGGCTGGTGCGGTCCCAGGACCTCTACTTGGGAGCCTTTATGTTTAATTTACATATGGGAACAATTTAGACGCAGTTGTGTCTTTTTTCTTCAAAAGCGTGAGGAGACAGGGTGGTTTGGGATGTGCGGTTGAGTTGTGCAGGTTTGTGTGAGGGAAGGTAGGATTACCTGCTCTTTCTGTTCTGCTCTCACCAGCTAGTGTNGTCCCTCTCCCAGGTCTCTCACTGAGCATGTAGGCACATTTGCACAAGCTAGACCCTCTTCTCAGGGCAGGGTAAAGCCTCTTCCTGAGGTAACAGAAATCCGGGGCTAGAGACCTGGACAGGAAGTTGCTCGGACTTTGTGGGTTTGAAAGAGGAAAAGTGTAGCAGTCTGGTGGGGTGGAGTGGGACACTCAGGATTCTCAGAAGGAGCTCTGAGTGCTTGTGGGAAAGACTGGGGATGGGAACAGGAGAGTCTGAGGACAGGTGAAGAGGTAAGAGGGTCCAGGCCCCGGGGCTTCTCTGGGTTACCCTTACTCATGGCTGTCTTTTCTCCTGTGACTTCCCAGTGTGTTCCTGTGCCCTCCAGAGAGACCTCCTTCTCCATGGTCGGCTCTATATCTCCCCCAACTGGCTCTGTTTCCATGCCAGCCTCTTCGGCAAGGATATCAAGGTAGTAAGGAGTGGTGAGGGCTGCTATGACCCAGTAAGGCCCCTGTCCAGGACCAGGGGAGGGACAGTCTCCTGTTCTGTGGGCATGCCTCAAGCCATGCCTGTTGTCCGTGTGCTCAGCACATGGTGAATGAAGCCTCTTGCTGATTGGATGAGGAGCATCAAGGCATCTNATCCCATGTTCAGGGAAGTAGTTCTCCTAAACCACAGGCCTCTTTCTTGATCCTACATCTGGCCCAAACAATTGACAGCTAAATTATACTGGCTTCAGGTATCTCAGAAATTCTTTCAGGGTCAGAGTACGGTGTCATTTTTAGGGGGAGTCACTAGTGTGACTAAGGGCCAGGTCAGGGGACTCCATGAGTAGAGTATAGGATTCAGCAGAACAACTGTCTTTGGAGTCTTGGATAACAGGGATCATGCCCAGCAGAGAATCAGAAGCAGCGCGTGTTATCAAGGCTGGGGCACGGAGGTAGGGATAGTTGGAAGGGGAATGTGAAAAGTCTAGATGCCCCCTGCTACCACACACAAACATGGCTTCACCAGGGTGTGTATTCTTGGCTGAGTGCCAGCTATGTCTATCCTTTGTTCCAGTGCAGAAAACCAAGGGCCCGAGAGAAGCATGCCTCTCTCTCTCTTTCTCTCTCAGGTGGTCATTCCTGTGGTATCTGTGCAATTGATCAAAAAACACAAGATGGCGAGGCTCCTTCCCAATGGACTGGCCATCACCACAAACACCAGCCAGAAGGTCTGTGAGTCTCTGGGCCAACCACTTCTCTTGTCCTTCCCTCNGTCATAGCTCCAGAAACTCACAGCCTGATGCTGGCCTATTTCCAGAGGGTTACTTCTCCCTAATGAGCTAGAAGACCCTTTCCCAGGTGGAGGTCTTGGGGCTTCTCATGGCCCCATCTACCTCTGGGCTTGCCCCCGATCCATGGGCATGGCCTGCTGGTACAGCAAGAAGTCCCATCTCACCCTAGTCCTTTCTGTTTTCTTTTCATGTCCCAGTATATCTTTGTGTCTCTGCTGTCCCGTGACAGTGTGTATGACATGCTGAGGAGGGTCTGCACTCATTTACAGGTATGGAACCCAGAGGCAAGGGTTGGACTGGGAGACTGCACCCAGGTCTTGGGACAAGGCGGTTAGGGGAGATTCACCTGTCTCTTTAGCACAGGGAATGGGAGCAGAGAGGCCTTACTGTCCAGGTGAATGCACCAGAGGCTGTATTTGAACTGTACATCACCGAGCATATCTTTTGGCCGGTCTTTGTGTGTCCTCATATGTATATTTGCCCTCACCTATGCCTCCTTAGTGTACAGATAGACAGGGGCAGATGGCTGCTTCTCAATATACCCTCTGGCCAAGGTGAGGAAAGGGAAGTAGGGAGTGGGCGGGGCATAGAAAAAGAGCTGCTGGGATTTGCTCTTCTTCAGTAGTACAAAACACCCCCAACCACCCACTGTGCACAAACTCTGACCTGGGCTTTGCCAGGCACAGGTTTGTGAGGGCCTCCTCATGTTTAATCTTGTCTGTTCCCTTTCCTTCCCAGCCTTCCAGCAAGAAGAGTCTGAGTATAAGGAAATTACCCCAGGAAGCCAAGTGNGAATCTCCGGTGAGAGCTGAGGCTGGGAGCAAGGGCCTGAGAGTGAGCAGGGCTCGAAAACTTTAGGGCCACCATGTAGAAGTAGGACACAGGTTCTAGAGCCAGTGGCCACACTGTGTTAAGGGTCTCCTAGACTGCATGCCACGTAGAGCACATAGGCCCTCAGGAGAATCGATAACTCGGAACAGAAGTATATCCCCCAAATACTGGCTGAGTNGAGTCCCAAACCAAATGGATGCAAAGCCAGTCATCCATCCTCTTTCCTCTCTCAGAGGAAGGGGGACTTTCAAAGCCACAGACATATCCTTAGATGAGAACTGCAAAGCCAGGGGCTGGGGAGNTGGCTNTGTGCTTAAGAGCACTCTGTGGAGCCTGCNGATGGTGGCGCACNNCTTTGATCTCAGCACTC
>LZPO01055199.1:53534-69808 GCA_001675575.1 Neotoma lepida
ATAATTAAAGATAATAAAACATTGTACAGGTTGAGCCTCCCTAATCCACAATCTAAAAAGTTCCAAAATCGGACTTTTTGGGTGCAGTAACAACCAACAAATGGAAAACTCTACAAGAGCTACCCAGCCCAACTTACTTTCCAGGTTGATAGTGATTATCACATAGGACAATTCATGCCAAGTCCTCGGAAGTTCCTGATCCATAGAAAGAGCCAAGCAAACATTAGTTACCTGCTAAACTTCAAGAGATAAATGTAGAGTGTGATGNTGCACACCTGTGACCTCAGCACTCAGGAGGCAGGTTTAAAGACTACTGGTCTATATAGCAAGTTGTAGGTTTGCCAGGGTTACATAGTGCGTCTCAAAACAATCAACNCGTAAGCCAATACAAAACTGGATGCCGGCAGAGCTATATGGAGCTATATAGTTTTACATTATACAATATGGTACTACATATTGATTTTTAGACNGTGGCTGTCCATATGAAAGAATGCAAATTGTACATATACCTTGGTGCCTTTTGTAAGGGGGTAGGGCAGGGACACTGAGACAAGATCTCATGTAGCTGAGACGGANTCTTGAACTCCTGATCCTCCAGCTTCAGCTTCCCAAGTGCTGGGATTATAATCAATGTGTCAANATGCCTGGCTCTGCTGTGCCTTTAAATTGACACATAGTAATTATACCTATTTCTGGATGTCTAAACCATGTTTTTTAATTCCTCAAGGAGAAAATTTGATTTTTAAATATTTTATTTACACGTATTTTTATTTTATCTATCTATCTATCTATCTATCTATCTATCTATTTATTTATTTATTTATTTATTTATTGGTTTTTCCAGATACATTTCTTTGTAGCTTTGGAGCTTTCCCCGAACTCACTCTGTAGTCCAGGCTGGCCTTGAACTCACAGAGATCCGCCTGCCCCATCTCCTGAGTGTTGGGAATAAAGGCGTGTGCCACCACTGCCTGGCTACATGTATTTTTTAAATAGATTTTATTTTTTATGTGCACATGTAGAGATCAGAGGACAAACTTGTAGGAGTTGGTTTTCCTCTTCCATGATGTAAGTTTCTAAGATCTGAACTCAGGCGTTGGACTTGGCAGCAAATGCCTTTACCCACTGGAAGTCGTCTCTCTGGCCCCTTAGGGAGAAAAACTGAAATAAGAGTTATTGAAGGATCTCTATAGCACCACGAGTCCTAAAGCCTGAAGTCAGAACTAACCCTGTGTCCAACGTGGGACAGCATGGCTTAGAAAACGAAACTCAATTAGTCTGCTATAACTCCTTGTTAACTTTAAAATAGTGCTTGCAACATGCATTGCAACTAGGTGAAATGTGAAAAACCCCCGAGAAAGCAGCAGGCCAGCTAAAAGGATGTCCCTGGCTAGATTGGCCAGTTTGGTGGGTTCCTCATTCTCTGTCAGGTTACTTAAGTTCACTGACCCCTCCCCCATAACTTGGTCTTATGCAAGCATGAAAAGTCACATAGATTGGTGCAGCATTTTGATTTCTGTTGCTATGCCATGGAAGGATGATGGTTTCCTTTTTTCTTTGATAAATAGATTCTGTATTCTTATTTATCCATTCAACAAACCATAGTGAGTGTTTTTATGCCGGGGAAGTGGTAAGCAGTGGCCTCTCTTTTACAGCTTAGTGGAGGAAACAATACCAAAAATTATATGTGATTTGGACCCACATCACATGAGAGGATTCCTGATTCTGGGAATAACAAGGGAAGCAAGCAGGTCTGGGGCATCCCTGAGGAGGACCAGGAGAGGTTGGTGCTCACTTTCCTCCTGTTCTCCCTGGCCCTATCCTCGGGCCTTATGTGTGCTAGGTAGGTAAGTATTCTGCCACTGAACAAAATCCCTTAGTCCTATGTGAAAGCTTTAGGGGAAAGAATGTGTGTGTTGGAGGAAATAAGGACAGGGAGTCTAAGATAAGATTGAGGGGGCTGGTGAGGAGGCAATGTGAGTAGGGAGGACTAGATTATCTAGATCTCTGTTGGAGACACTGGCAGAAGACAGAAGGGAGAAGAGTCTGGGGAGCACCAGAGCCCTGGGAGACTACTTTAGAAGATACTCAGCCATCTAGATGGGAGAGCGCCTATCTTCTGAGGTTTGTTTTTGTCTTTTTGAGACAGGGTGTCATCNTGTAGTTCAGGCTGGCCTGGGATTCACTGTGTAACCAGGCTCAAGCTTGCAATAGTCTTTGTACCTCAGCTTTCCAAGTGCTGGGATGACAGGTGTTCATCACCATACCTGGTGTGAGGGTGGTTGTTTGGAATGGANAGAGAGAGAGGCAGAGACAGAGACACACTGCAAAAGACATAGACAGATACAGACACACAGAGAGATAGACACAGAGGGACAGAAATACATAGATTAAAGCATAGTTAAATGNAGACTCAACAGGATTAGAAGGTGGATGGTTGTGGAGTATGTGAGAGAAAAAGCCAAGGATGACCCCAACATTTCTGGCTAGAACGGGGAGGAACAGGTTGGATGGGGAAAGATGAGTTGANCTTTGGGATTTGGTGCATGTGAGGGTGCCATGGCATCCCTAAATTAAGATATGAAGCAGGCACGTGGACATACAGGCTGAAGCTTGGAAGAGGAGTAGAGGTCTNATGTACTAAAATCTATCATTGGTCTTGGTAATGGAGATCACAGGAAGTGTGCAGTGAGAAGNNGGCTGTGGGACTAAACCCCGAGAATNCAGGTGTGAAGAAGAAACAGGCAATTAAGAAAGTGACCAGAGGAGAGAAAACTGGGTCTTGCATCAGTTAAAGGAAGAGCAGTTTGATAAGGAGGGTTTAATGCTACTTACTCTGCTCATAAAATAAGAACTANTAGTGATCTTATTAGGGGCATTTGGGGAGGAACTGGGACAGAATCCAGATTAAAGTGGGCGAGAAATGGGAGGGAGCAAAGCAGTTACCAAGCCCAGTGTAGACACCTTGGATGCAGCTGTGAAGAGGAGGAAGAAACAAGTCAGTATTTACAGGGAGATATGCTTTTATGGATTTTTTAATGGAAAAATAGAGAGTTTGTACATTTAAAGCTGATGGCCAGGAACCAGTGAAGGGCAATGATGTGTGTATGAAAGAACTGTCTGCACAAGGTCCCTGTCCACAGAGACAAGCCTGGGCTCTGAGGNCCGAAGGCTCTGAGATGCACAGACACAGGGAGGTTTGAGGATTTGGTGTCAGGGGAGTTCCTTTCTGTTGGCTCCCACTCTTCTTTGAAGTGGGAGAGAGGGCAGGGGTGAGGGGCGTGTAGGTTGAGGGTGAAGATGAGTGAGGTGCCGTGCCGAGCAGAGTGCAACTGGCCGGGAAAGCAGAGCCTGGTTCAGAACTGGTTCTGAAGGCTTGTCTGAGCTTGCTCTGTGGGGAAAGGGCCTGTCCTCCACATGGACTGCTAGGTGCTAGTGTGTGAAGAAAATCGATTCTGAGAGCTGTCCTTCTCTGGTCTTTTAACACAAACCACAGGATTTAAGGGAATTTTTTTTTTCCAGATAAAAACTCACCCCTTCTATGAGCACCAAAGACTGCTGCCATGTCCTCTGACACACAGACATATTAGTTGCCTCTTACTCAAGAACATTTTTCTTTTCTTTTGCTTATATATATGTATGTGTACCTTATGTGTGCCTGGNGGCAGCAGAAATGAGAACAGAGCGCCAGATTCTTGGAACTGGAGTTACCAATGGTTGTGAACCACCTCGTGGATGCTGGGAATCAAACTCAGGTCCTCTGCAAGAACAGTAAGTGCTTTTAACCACTGAGCCATCTTTCTAGCCCCAAGAACATTTTATTTAAGTACATTTAACACTTCATTTTCCTTAGTGGAAATTCAGCCTCATGTTGGAACTTGGTGACTAATTTGCCCTATGTTGTATAGAACCACTTTATCTTTGCTTAGTTCTGATTTTTTTACATATTTATTCCCTATCTTTCATATACAAGAATATGAAAGGCCATTTAAAATAGGAAGTGCACTGTAGGGCTTTTTCAGAACCTCAGATCAGTACATCGACATCAGGAATTGGTCCAAAGATGACCTAATGTATAAAACAAAGCCAGTTACTATGCAGGTTCTGCTGCTTAACAGTTATATGGCAGTTANTATTGGCTTCTGCAGCACACCAGCAGAATACCGCAAATCCAGAAAGGAAAGCAAGATTGCATTGGAAAACGTGCAAGCAAGGACTTCTTACCGTTGTTTTCTGGGGGCAGGGAGGAATTGGTGCAAAGCATACGAGGAGACAGAGGCCAGAGGACTGATACTCTCTAAGTTTATTTCTTATTATGAAATGGGAGTAATACTAACTAGAAAAACCATGAGAATAAATGAGAATAGCCAGGAGTGGTGGCATATTACCTGTAAACTCAGCCCTCCAGAGGTGGAGGCCTCAGGATCAGAAGTTCAAGGTGTGACTACTTATCAAGTTGGAGGCTAGCCTGGGTTATGAGAGACTATTTCAACTCCCCTGCTCCTGAAACAAAAAACAAACCAACCGAACAATAAAAAAAGACTATATATGTATAAAATATATAATATATCTAGTACTTTAAAATATAGCAATACATAGCACATACATTTTTATGCATGTCTAAAGTATTTAACTGTATAACACAGAATGCCATGTAGGTTATTTGTTGGTATTTATCATCCTTGAATAAGTTTCTTGTTTGTATTCATCAGGCTTATAGTATCTATCAGGCTTGTTGTTGTTCAGACAGGGTCTCACTACATATTCCTGGCTGGCCTAGAACTCACAGATCCACCTGTCTCCTGAATGCCCACCATATATGGCTCATCAGACCACTTATAACCATATGGCAATCTAACATTAATTTTGTTTGTATTTGTGTGAAACTAGGGACCAAGTTCAGGCCCTTGTGCATGTTAGACAGGTACTCTACCACTGAACTCCTTTTAACTTTTTTAAAATTATTTTATTTTTGGTTTTTTGAGACAGAGTTTCTCTGTGTAGCTCTGGCTGTCCTGGAACTTGCTCTGTAGATCAGGCTGGCCTTGAACTCGGAGATCAGCCTCCCTCTGCCTCTTGAGTGCTGGAATTAAAGGTGTGCGCCACCACTGCCCAGCTCCTTTTTACTTTATTACTTATTTTTTATTTTGGCCTTGTATTTACACTCCTGTTTCAGATTCCTGAATAGCTGGGATGAGAGGCCTGTGCCACCATGCCTGGCTAAAACCAATGCAAGTAGATGGGAGGACAGAGGGAAATAATGTTTAGTGTCTATCATAGGTCTCACACTGCTATCCGATCCTCATGCTACCTANGTAAACAGAGTAGCTTTGCTCCACAGATGAGGCCCTGAATCTTGAATTTACCTGAGGTTATAAATTTATAATTAGCTAGGCATGATGGCTCCATTCTCAAATCCCAGGATTTGGGGCCTGAGGCCAGGGAACTGCTGCATATCCAGGCCAGCACTAGCTACATAGTGAGCTTTGGGCTAGCCTGGAAGCCTGGACTACAAAGTGAAGCCTCAAAAAAAGAAAAATTTAACCTCAGCATTTAGGAGGCAGAGGCAGATGGATCTGTGTGAGTTCAAAGCCAGCCAGGTCTAAATAGTGAATTCCAGAACAGCTAGAGTTGTGAGGATTTGTCTTAAAAAAAAAAAAAAGCCAGTTGTGGTGGCACACACCTTTAATCTCAGCACTTGGAGGCAGAGGAAGGAGGATTTCTGAGTTCCAGGACAGCCTGGTCTACAAAGCAAGTTCTAGGACAGCTATGGCTACACAGAGAAACCATGTTTCAAAAACAAACAAACAAACAAACAAAAATCCCTCAAAGTAAAAAACTAAACAATAGAGCTGAAGGTGTAGCCCTGTCTCTTATACACATCTAGATGTGTATAAGAGACAGGTGTGAGGCTCAGGGTTCAACTTCTGGTTCACATATATATACAAAAAGATAACTGGGGCTGGAGACATGGTTCAGCAGTTAAGAGCACTTGTTGCACTTGCAGAGGACCAAGGATCAGTTTCCAGCTCCGACATGGTGGCTTACAGACAGTAACTCAGCTACTGTAATTCAGTTCCAAAGGATTCAAACTCTCTTCTGACCTCAGGCATGCATACAGTGCAAATGCATACATGCAGGCAAAACACTCATGCACATGAAAATAAAGTTAAAAACAATTTTAAAATGTTTAAAACCAAGAGAGTTTAGATTTGATTAAAGAATTCATTGCTCTAACACCACAGCATAAATACAACTATAATTTTTTTTTTTGTGTGTGTGTGGTATATGTATGAATGTGTATGCATTCCTATATTTGCATGTTTGGAGGACAGAGTCAATACTGGATGTCTTCCTCTGTCACTTCCATCTTTATTTTATTTTTTTGTTTTTTCAAGACAGGGTTTCTCTGTGCAGACCAGACTGGCCTCGAACTCACAGAGATCCACCTGCCTCTGCCTCCCAAGTGCTGAGATTAAAGTNGTGCGTCACCATATCTGGCTCCATCTTATTTTTTAAGACATGGCCTCTCACTGACCTTGGAGCTCACCCAGTGGCTAGACTGTTCAGTTAGCCACTGTCCAGGGCCCTCCCTTCTCCACTTCTCCAGCACTGGGATTACAAATGTGCACCACCACACTTGAGTTTTTATACTGGGGATCCAAATTTAGGTCTTTAGGCTTGTGCAGCAAGCACTCCAGTCCAATTAGTTTATATGTGATGAGAGGAAAAAGAAACATCGAATTTCAGCGTAAGTAACTAAGTAGCTGAGAAGTTCTACTTTGCCATTTAAATAGAATGACTATTATTAAAACATACCATCAATACAGAGATTGTAAAAATTATAGCATCAGCTGGCTATGGTGTTGCACATTCATAATCCTAGCACTTAGTAGGCTGAGGCAGAAGAATGACAAGTTTGAGGATAGCCTGGACTATAAATATAAAGCAAGACTGTTTAAAATAAAGCATATACCAGAACCAATATACACTTAGTAATTACTTGATACACTTAATAATTTTTAAATTATTCTTTTAGTCAGAACTAGTATTTATGAACTTCAATATCCTAGCTAATAAGGATGGATTTGTGTAGACAGCAACAAATAGAAAGTCTGTTGATACAGTGCATGTATGTGTGTGCATGTGCATATATAGTATGCACATGCTACTGGCTAATGATGGGTTTATATATGGTAACTTCTCAATTCCATATTGAGACCCTGGTTGGACAAATGTGAATATATTTATGGGGCAGCACAATAGCACAATATAATCAAAATAGTATTATATTAATAGTATTATTAATATATTTATATTATTAGTAGTATAACATTATTAGTATTAAGTTAATTGTGTATGGTCAAGCAGGTGCATAACTTAATAGACTATCTTAGTATCTAGTGAAATACTACATGTCAACTCAAATCTGTTATTTACAATGCCAACATTTTCAAATGATATACTCAAAATTTTATTACACTTATTTATTTATATATATGTGTGTGCCATGATGGACATGTGGGAGACAGAGGACAACTTAGGAAGAGCCAGTTCTCTCTTTCTACCAAGTTTAACCTGGGGATCAAACTCAAGTCATCAGGTTTAGTGGCAAGTGTCTTAACCCTCTGGGCCATCTNACCAAGCCTACTCAAGTTTTTTAAAAAGAGACTAACTTGGGGCTTAATTCAACCATGCTATGTATTTGGAAAAAGAGACTGTATATTTTTGTATTTTTAAACAAAGACAATAGCTTAGTTAAAAAGGATTCATTTCTGGGACAAACCTTAGGGAATTAGTCAAGACTGCTCTCATATGCATTGTTTTTAAATGAGAGACAGTCTGCCATCTAAGCAAACAAGCATACTTTGCATTATCAGAAAGACAACTTTCCCTAGAGAGGGCTGACTCTTTGATGGTCTGATCAGCTGCCTAAGTCAACAGTCACTGAAATGATACTGTTTTGCTACCTTTATCTCCACTGGTGGCCTATCNGCAACCTGTATTCCTACCCTACACTTGCTGTCCCCTCTCCGTGTTTCATCTAGGGCTCATTGCCAGTTCCTAACATTTTTCCTGCCTCCTATCTTCATTAAGTCTTTTGGTTTGAAACATACTAACTTGAAATGGAAACTTTTTTTTTTCCTTTTTCTAACTTGTTTCAGCTCCCATTCATCAAAGCCTGTTTATGTAGCTTGTGCTTTTACACTTTCACCATCTTCCCCTTCCTGGCTCCAGGGAACTGAGTTACTACTTCTGTGGTTGCTGACTGGCAAGGTTATTTTTGGGCCATGAAGGCTGGGGTCAGGGTTAGAGAGAAGTAGCTGAAATCAGTTTCAGTGAGTGAATGACATTTTTTTAAAGATTTATCTATTCATGTATTTTATGTATATGAGTGCTCTATCTTCATGCACATCAGAAGGATTCTGATCTCATTACAGATGGCTGTGAGCTACCATGTGGCTGCTGGGAATAGAACTCAGGACATTTGGAAGAACAGTCAAGTGCTCTTAACTGCTGAGACATTTCTCCAGTCCACACATCTTTGGTTTTTACATCCTATATGCATTGCAAATTGTCACCAGTGACCTAATTAATGTGTGTGCCCAACTTTTTGTGTAAATTATTTGAAATAACTGAAGAAAATATCAATAGTGTTGTGGGGGACACTATTTCTTTTTAGTCTTGGTTCCACATTTTAAAAGTTATACTGTCAGCATTTTGAATTAAGTTTGAGAAAGGTGACTTTTCTTCCTTTATATTTAAAAAATAAACTGGCTATATGTTTCAGATCATTAATAGTCTGGAGATTACCATACCATAACTGAAAACAATTTTGCCAGGTTAGTGTAAAAGCTATAGCTACCAAAAAGTAGAACCATGTCTGAAATAATAGCTAATCTTGGCTAGTTATCAACTATGAGTTTTAGAAACAAAGCATTTTCAATAAAAGGAGGGGATCTGTGCATGCCTAACAGACAAGGTAAAGAAGTCATTATCAATCTAGAGTAGCCAATTCACTCACTCCCCGAGTCAACCAAGAGATACACCATACACCATAGTGGGTTTTTGTGTTTGGGTGTTTTTTTTTGTGTGTGTGTTTTAAATTTGTTCCAGGTTGGGACTGAATCCAGGGCTTCCTGCACACCACAGCAGGTGCTCTACCTCTACGGTATGTCCCCAGCCCACAGTCATTTATTTTAATGAAGTTCCCTATTCTTAAAGCATTCCAGGAATCAGATGAAGATGGGCTAAAGTCATCTTTATTAAATATTTGCAAAATGGGAAAGCTTTTGCATCAGGAATGCCTTATTTTTATAATATGAAGTTAATGGAGTTAGGTCATGATCCACTTCTAGCCAGACACTTCTCACTATGGCTGTGCAACAAGATTTTGGTTCTTCTGTCTTCTTCATGCCTGTCTTTAGATTCCACATCATAGGTTTGCTTTAGAACATTGCTTTTCCTTTAGAATAAGCCAATTGGGAGGGGAGACCAAAGGGAAAGTAACAAGAAAAGAAGACTCTTACTTGAAACTGTGTAATGAGTTTTTTTTTTTTTTTTTTTTTAAGGTTTTGGTACATAAGTTTAAGACGTTTTCACAGAATGTACTGCTCTCCTCAGGGTTACAGTGAAACTTCCCATTCAGATAATGCAGAGGATGACTTTTTTTTCCCCAAGAAAACAAAGAAGTAGAAATAGTAAAGTTTCATCTAGTGGTTTTCCCTCAGGCACTGAGGCTGTCACCATAGGGGAGGGCAGAAACAGGAGACTTCAAACATCATAGGCATTCTTCAGTAGCTACTTCTTTTTTTTGGCAAGTCTGGCGATTAGATCTTTCCATTCTCCCCTCTTCTTTGTGATGTATGTTGGGGTGAGTAGCTGCAGTGGGGATTCTGGCTGTCGTCTAAAGAAGTTCTGACACAAGGCCTCAGTGTTACATATCACGTACATCCCACAGTCATAGCTGTTTTGTTGAGCTGGGGCTTTCTCTTCCACAAAGACCAGTTTGTCTCCTTTACTCCCTAAGAAAGCCTTCAGTTTCTCTGCTACCTGCCTTGCATGGATTGAGTTGCTTCTGCTATGGGAATCATAATGAAAGAAGCTATTTTCATCTTGGAGATAAACCAACAAACTCCAGTGGGTACCCCCAGCTGCCTGGTTGGAATTATCATTGATGGCTAAAAATACAACTCTCTTGTGGGGAAGATCCAGGGGTTCAAGGAACATGGCAATCTCTGCAGGGCTGTGGGTGCACTTAATGAACTGGGTGACTTCGGGGCTGATGAAGCAGACATGGTCCGAGCAATCATGAAACTGACTATTGGCAAAGTATTCGAAGGCAAACCCAATAATATGNTCATTGAGCCAGCTTGGAGGGTCCAATAGTGAGACATCTGACTGTCGCAGTAGACTGTCCATATAACTCAAGACTACAGGGTCCATGTTGTATTAAGCAGGGCTTCTCAGAAATCCCAGAAGCTGAAGAAGAGTCAGAAGACAATATTTACTGTTGAATATGTTCTTAAGCTATGAAACAGTAGCTACTCTTACAGGATTATTGGTAATATGACATATAAAGTCTTTATCAATAATTTCTAACAATGCTGACATCATAAAACACTAAAGTTGGGTGGTGGTGGCGCACACCTTTAATCCCAGCACTCTGGATGCAGAGGCAGGCAGATCTCTGAGTTCCAGGCCAGCCTGGTCTACAGAGTGAGTTCCAGGATAGCCAGGGATATGTAGAGAAATCCTGTCTTGAAAAACCAAACTAAATAAAAAACAAAAACAAAACAACAACAACAATAACAAAAAAAACTACTAAAGAAACTTTAGTTATATGAACAATTAGAATGAAACTGAAAAGTTTCAGAAGCAGTATAGAATTTTAATTTTATATTTAAATGTAGAGATTGGTTAAAATTATAGCCGATGTTTTGCCAAGAACCACAGCAGTAAACACATTCTAATTCTAATGAATATGTATAGCCAGGTGTGGTGGTGCATGCTTGTAACCCTTACATTTGTGGGGGAGAAGCACGAGGATCAGGAGTTCATAGTCAATCTTAGCTACACAGTGAGTCTGAGGTCTGCTTGAGCTACATGAGACTCTGTCTCAATATGACAATGCATGATAACAACAAATTATTTTTAGAATAAACATGAATTCAAAGAGTCTGAAGAAAAAACATACTAATTAACAAAAGAAAGTTTCCATTACAACATTAATTTTAAAGAAGTAAGATAGAATATTTCTTCCTCCTTCCATAATAGAAAGTGACAGTGGTGACAGCTGCAGTTAAAAGGTGTGGGAATTTCAAGTAGAGGAAATCATGCAGATAAAGTAACGCAAATGAAATCCATTTCTAAATCTGCTCAGCTTTATGCATGAGTGATGTTTTTGCTCATTTCCCATCTTTAAACTTCAATGGGTGGGATAAAGACTATGTAATGTAATGCTTACAATGTCTGTCAGAAGTTCTTCTGACATTTTAATACATATTGGCAGAAGGATCAGGATTCCAGGCTTGAGCATTATTTAGCACTGATTTGCTACTATCATTTTGATCAATGAATTAAATTATTTTGCCCTTATTTTTTTAAAATTTACATTTATTGTGTGTGTGTGTATTTGGATGTNCATGCCATGATGCACGTGTGGCCCTCAGGGGACAACCTGCTGGAGTAAATTTTCTCCTTCCATCTTGTCGGTTCAGGGCATTGAACCCAGGTNATCAGGCTTGCACAGCCAAGTGCCTTAATCTATATTGCTGGCTGGCCCACTGTCTTGGTTTTGATCACCAGTTAAAAAAGAATCTTAAAAAGAACATTACGCCTGGTGGTGGTGGCGCACGCCTTTAATCCCAGCACTCGGGAGGCAGAGGCAGGTGGATCTCTGTGAGTTCGAGGCCAGCTTGGTCTATACAGGTAGTTCTAGGACAGGCTCTAAAACTACACAGAGAAACCTTGTCTTGAAAAAACCAAAAAAAGAACATTACATAACTTTGCAAAGTTGGCCAAATAAATTTCCTTGAAGATAATTAAAGAGTTTATTTGAGACAAGCTCTCACTATATAGACTTGGTTGGCCTGGAACTCACTATGTAGATCAGGTTTGCTTTGAACTCAGACAAATCTATCTGCCTATGTCCCTGAGTGCTAGGATTAAAGGTGTGCATCAAATAAGCCCAGAATTTAAAGAGCTAAAAAAAGTTGTATACATAATATTCATGCTATCAACTAGATGATACTATAGATATAATCAGAAAATCTGGCTAGCACTACAAACCAATTATAGCAAATGAGGGCTGGAGACAAAATACCCATTCATATTCATTTGTTTAAATAACAGGTTGGTTAACTTCGAGGAAACACAGACAGGGTGTCTCATGGGATTAATATGCTTGTGTACAATCAAGGCTGTGCTAACAGGCAAATCTGCAGGTGTACAAGATGGCTTACTTGAGCCTACAGACTCAACTGAGGTAACAGTTAACTGCTGTGCACTATCCTGACCACTCAGCAGAACTTCTAAAACTAAAGATCAGGAAAAGGACCACAGGAGGAGCGAAAGAACAAAACAAAGCATAAAAGAAGAACACAGAACGATGACACCAATTTAACCAATTCTAACTATTAAATCAAGTATTTTTATATTTGGTTATACTATTAAAGCCATACAAATTTGATATAACCAATTTCATGTAATCAAACCATACAAAATGTACACAGAGTTGGGCATGGTGGCATACACTTAGTTACAGCACTCAGGAGGCAGAGGCAGGTAGATCTCTGAGTTTGAGGCCAGCCTGGTCTACAGAACCAGTTCCAGGACAGTCAGGGATATACAGAGAAATCCAGTCTTGATAAACCAAACCAAATCAAACCAAACCAAACCAAACCAAAACCATAAAAAGCTGTACACAAAAAATACCTTTCAAGAAAAAATGTTAAAGTAAAATGAGGTGATTAATGGTGTGTACAAGACAGTTTTATATATACATAGCATGTGATAATTTGTACAACTTAAAACACATTATAAGAAGGCTTATGAGAAATTACATGTATTTTTGTATACATAGAATGCCATGAATTAAGAGATTAAAAAATATTGTGAGACAAAGTCTCTCTTCCTAAGTAGCCCTGGGTGGAACTTGCTATGTATATCAGGCTGGCCTGAAATGTACGGCAATCCTCCTTCATTGGCCTTCCAAGTATGAATTAAGTTTTTACTAAGAAAGACTAACATTGCCAGAAGAGCAGCTNGGTGGTAGGCACTTGCCTGCCATGTGCAAGACCCTGGCTTCTACATCCAGCACAAAAGCAAGAGAACTAGGGGGAAAAAAAGGAAGAAAAGAAAAAATAACTAGAGTTCAGACAAACTGGAGTCAGGAGTGAAGTTAACGAAGCATAGAGCACATTGGTTATGAGTGAGCCACAGACTTGGCTCTAAGCTTTTTGGCAGCTAACCAGAGAGTTAAGTTAAATATTCACAATGTCCATAAGGTAAAAAGAAAATGCATACTCAGGAGAGGTAACAGCATTCTTTGTATTAACATCTAATAGTTTGTTATTACTGTTGCTTTATACTTTCAGTCAGAGTATAACACTGTAACCCAGGATGGCCTGGAACTTGCTATGTAGCCCAGGCTGGCTTCAAACTCACAATAATCCCATCTCAGCCTCCCATGAGTTGGGACTATTAGCATGAGCTACCTACCACTTCAGGCTTTTGATATTTTCTTTCTCAAGAGATCTTCATAAAAGAAAACATGGTACCATAATTTGTATGCTCCACATCATCTTTATGACAGATATAAAACAAATAAGATTGTTTAAAAAATGATCCTTTTAATATTAAGCCTGAGCCTTTAATCCCAGCACTCGGGAGGCAGAGGCAGGCTGATCTTTGTGAGTTTGAGGCTAGCCTGGTTTACAAACCAACTTCCAGGGCAGCCACGGCTACACAGAGAAACCCTGCCTTGAAAAACAAAACAAACAAAAAAATTTAACCTGACTACAAAATAACAGTGTAGTCGGTTCGTCAAGTGCAAGTTGGTGGAGGCTAAGTACTTGGACTTGATATAAGAATATCTTACTGGCCTGGAAAGATGGCTGAGCTGTTAAGAGCACTGGCTACTCTTCTAGAGGTCCTGAGTTCAATTTCCAGCAACCATATGGTGGCTCAAAACATCTTCTGATGTGTATGAAGACAGAGCATGCGTGTGCATGCACGCGCACACACACACACACACAATAAATAAAAAAAATTTTTTTGGGGGGGGTTTTTCGAGACAGGGTTTCTCTGTGTAGCTTTGCACCATTCCTCACTTGGAACTCACTTGGTAGCCCAGGCTGGCCTCGAACTCACAGAGATCCGCCTGCCTCTGCCTCCCGAGTGCTGGGATTAAAGGCGTGCGCTACCACCGCCCGGCAAAAAAAATCTTAAAAAGAAAAAAAAAGAGTATCTTACTATAATGGGGAATGGCTAGTCANATATGTCAAGCCAGGCTTCTGGACCCATGTCTTCCTTTATACCAGCCTGTGGGTTGCAACCACTTTGGGGGGCTNGGAATATCAGCTATCGTGTATATCAGATATTTATATTACAATTCATAACAGTAGCAAAATTATAGTTATAAAGTAGCAATAAAATAAGTTTATGGTTGGATCATCACAACATGAGGAACTATATTAAAGAGTTGTAGCACTAGGAAGGTTGAGAACCACTGGTTTATCACATCAATAACTACAGCATAGGGGTGATACAACTTGGTAAACACCTGAGCTGTCTAGCTGTTAGTTCTCTGTGACCCCCAGTTAATGGCCAGTTAGGGATAGAAGCTTGCAAGGAAAGTACCTGAATAGAAGTCTGCCCCACCTTGGAGGAAGTGACTACAAGACTCTACATGGTATTGAGTCTGTCACCACTTACTGTCTAATCATTTTCTAACCTGTGGTTACACTCCATCTAGTCTCATTTCATTCTAGTCACACCCAAGAGTCTATATACTTAAAGACACTTTTCCTATTTATTTACTTACTTACTGGTTTGTTCAGGCAAGGTTNCGTGTACCTAAGATGGCCCCAANCTTAGGCTCATCTCCTGCCTTAGCCTTCTGAGTGATGGTATTACAAGCATGAGCTACCATACCCAGTGACGCTCACCCTTTATTCAAATAGTTTTGTGGTCTGGGGATTAGCTCAGGGACAGAATGTTTGCTTAGCATGTACACAGCNCTGCATCTGATCCCCAGCACCAAAAAATGGGGGGAAAGTTTTGTGTTTTGTATGAGCTTTGAAACAAGCCAGTATGGTAGTTGTAGAGATGGTTCAGCAGTTAAGAGCACTTACTGCTGTCAGAGGACTGGAGTGCAGAACCCAGCGCACACACNGGGCAACTCACAAATGTCTTTAACTTCAAGGGATCTGATGCCCACTTCTCTGCACCCTCAAACACACACACAGGCAGACAGACACAGACACAGACACAGACACACACACACACACAAATTAAAAAAAATCAAGTATGGAGAGCAAAGATTGATTTGATTTTATACGGTGTGACTATGATAGTTTAACTCCCTGAATTCTAATGAAAATAGAACTAAACTAGGCTTAAGCCAAACCACCCTGGCTAAGAAAAGAACATTCAACCCAAACACATTTGGTTCTGTTACTCACCAGCTATATAACCATAAATAAATTACTTTTATTAAGTCATAATTTCCTCTTTTGTAAAGTGAGACTATTAATAGACAACTTTTATCATAGGATATTTGTCACTATAAAATGAAGAAATATCAGTAAGATTAAAAATTACAACATAAGGTATTCCTAGATATCTAANATGCCATCAAAATTTTTACATTCAGAGGCAGGGGAGGGGAGACAGATCAAATTAAGATTTGAAAATAAGCTGATGTTTACGAGAATTAGAAGATTATGTCTAGCTGGATATGGTGGCTCACATCTTTAATCCCAGCACTCAGGAAGCAGAGGGCAGGTGGATCTATGAGTCTGAGGCCAGCTTGGTCAATAGAGTGAATTCCAGAACAGCCAGGGCTACACAGGGAGACTCTGTTTCAAAAAACCAAACCCAAACAAAAAGATTAGGTCCACCATCTAACGTGTGATTCAATTTGCACTTTCCTAGAAAAGAATCATCCAAAATCAGGTTGACTTGTCATAGCAGCATAAGCAGAAATATTTTCAGAGAAAGATCGAGCGTAAGCTTTTTTTTGGTTTCTATTCTCCCAGTTAGATATTTCC
>LZPO01055199.1:107981-119995 GCA_001675575.1 Neotoma lepida
GAGTTACTCTGTTATTGTGCACCTTATTCCTTTGAGGCAGGGTCTTTCCCTGAACCTGGAGCTCATTTTTCATCTAGCTTGGCAGCCAGCAAGCCTCAGAAGTCCTCCCTTCTCCATCCACTCCTCACTCCATTGGCGCTGGGGTTAGAGGTGTGTACAGGACCATGCCTAGCTGTTATATGGGTGCTGGGATTAGAACTCAGATCCTCGTGGTTGTGGAGCATGCACCTTTAACCATTAACCACTGAGCCCATCTCTCCAGTTCCCTTGAAAATCTTATAAGCACAGGATCATATTGCCTATATGTAGGGATAATTTGAGTTCTTCTTTTCCTACTTATATCCCATTTATTTTTTTTTTCTCTTACCTTATTGCTTTGGTTGATTTCATGCACTGCATTAAATAAGAGTGGAGAAAATGGACACCCTTGTCTCATTCCTGATTTAGAAGAGATGGGTTTGATTTTCTCTCAATTTAGTGTAAAGCTGGGGTATAAGATACTTTTCTGTTGTTAGTGATAAAACACTGTGACCAAGGCAACTTAAAGAAGTGTCCTAAGGTTTTTATTGCTGTGAAGAGACCCCCATGACCANGGCAACTCTTACAAAGGAAGACATTTAATTGAAGCAGCTGCTTACAGTTTCAGAGGTTCAGTCCGTTATCATCATAGNGAAGCGTGGTGTGCACGCAGACATGGTGCTGGAGAGGTAGCTGAGAGTTCTACATCTTTCACTCAATAGGAAGTGGACTGAGACATTTCTCGTGGCTTGAGCATATATGAGACCTCAAAGCCTGCTTCCATAGTAACACACTTCCTCCAACAAGACCACACCTATTCCAACAAGGCTACACCTCCTAATAGTGCCACACCCTTTGGGGGCCATTTTCTTTCAAACCACCACAAGAATAAAAGGTTTGTTTGGGGCTTATTGTTCCAGGGGAACAAAAGTACATCATCATCACATGGAGAAACTTGGCAGCAGGCATGGTGATGGAACAGCTGCTCAGAGCTTACATTTTTTTTCTTGGTTTTTTGTTTTTGTTTTTTGAGACAGGATTTCTCTGTGTAGACCAAGCTGGCCTTGCACTCAAGAGATCTACCTGTCTCTGCCTCCCAAGTACTGGGATTAAAGGCATATGCCACTGCTGCTAGCTTCAGAGCTTACATCTTGATCTACAAACAGGAAGCAGAGAGGGTACACTGGGAATGACTTGAGTCTTTTGAAACCTCAAAGTAAGTCCACTCCCAGCGACACGCTTCTTCCAGCAAGGCCACACTTCCAAATCCTNCCCAAACAGCTACCAATTGGGAAACAAATATTCAAATACATGAGACTTATAAGGGGCATTTTATTTAAGCCACCACATTCTACCTCTGGTCCCCATAGTCTTGTGGCCATAACATAATGCAAAATATATTTAGTACAACTTTAAAAATATCCTTAGTCTTTTAGTCTGTCTCAACACTGTTTAAAAGTCCAAAGTTCAAAATCTCTTCTGAGACTCAAAGCAGTCTCTTAACTGTAATCCCTGAAAAAGCACCTTACATACTTCCAACATACAGTGGCACAGAATATGCATTACCGTTCCAAAATGGAGGAATTGAGAATAGTGGAGAAGTACTGGTTTTAAGCAAGATGGAAACCCAGCAGGGCAAACTCCAAATTCTGTAGTTCTGTTGCTGAAGTTCTTCTTACCCCCTACTTCCACTGGCCCTCAGTCATATTCCTACCAAATTTACTCAGAGGAACCAATGAATTTATTCGGCCTCCTGATAAAGTCTAGGTGAAGGGTACTTTACAAGGGTGTGGGCCCTCCTCCCCAAACCTGCCAACCTAGAAAGCTTTTACCCAGCAGGGATGGGGGCTTCCTGTAGTTGCATAGAGGGAGCCCCTACTCTAGTCTTCCTTGAACTATATGTACTCTTAACTCCTCCTCCAGGTCAAGTGCAGTGTTGCCAGGTGTAGGGAACAGCTGGATATTCAGGATATCTTGTGCCTTACTCCATGCCTCTATGCCTGGCTGTAAACTGTTAACTAGCCCAGCTGAGATAATCTTTTTGCAAGGGTGCTGAACTCAAGATGGTGGTTGCTTGACTTAGAGGACAAGTTCCATGTCTGATGTCAGAGAGCTTAGATGGCTCGGCTCTTATGGCTTTGCTTCTTGCAGCATACTTCTCAGGTTGGTTCCACTCCCTTTGTGCATCTCTCTTTGACAGATATCCCATGGCTCTGGTACCTCTAACATTTTGGAGTTTCTGACTCCATTCAGGTTTCACTGTCACACCTTCACANAACAGTCTCTTAGGGTCCTCCATTCAGGGTCTCCCCTGCCACATGCCTGGCCTCAGAGACTTTCTTTAACCATGTATGTAGATTCTACAACTCCTTTATTAGGATATCCTTCATGACTCTGAAGCCAGAACCACATATAATACTGCTGTTAGTTTTTATGCAATGGTATCCATTAACCGGCGCTGTTACGGTGCAAGAAAAGCCACGCTGTAAAACAGAACCCATTATCGTAGTTTTATTAGGAGGAGGGAGGGACAGGACAGGGTGTGATCAGGCCTGTTGGAAAGACATGTGCAGAGGGGTGGGGGAGGGGGGGAAGAGAAGAGAGCCAAAGAGAGGGGAGGAGTCTGTGACCAGTTTTTTAAGATGCGCATATGGGTTTACAGAGCTACGCCATGCATGTGCATAGATTGCATGACCACGCTGCGTGCAAATTACAAGACCACACAGCAGCGCACAGATTTGCTTGGCTACTGAATGTGCATGTTCAGTCATTTAGCTGGGGGAGGGGCCAGGAACTCCAACAACTGCCAAATTCAGCTGCCTACTTGGGATGGAGCCTGGCCCCCTTGAATCACATTTGCAACAGCTTTCCTTTTTGTTCTGTTTTAGGAGCAGACAGTTCTTTAGGCTTTTTTACAAATTGGAAACTTAAGCTGGGTGGAGTCTTGCCTTGAGGGCACCACTCCCTTAATTCTGATTTTTGGATTATGCCTTTTCTTAATATCCTTACCTTTTTCAACACAAGCCTTCNTTCCAACATTAAATTTTTTAGTATTATTTTTCTTTTCTTTTGTATTTCTTTTTGCCCACTTGCTCTTTTCAGTTGTAGACCAGCATAAAAGTAATTACTAATAGCCATGTGACAGAGTCAATATTGGACTGTTTTGAAATCTCTTCCGCCAATGAAATTAGTCCATTACTTTCTAACTTAGTCTCAGGCAGATTCTTAGGACTAGAGTAGAAAGCACCCAATGTTTGCCAAAATATCACAAGAATGGCCTCTAGCTTAGTTCCCNTTAAAGTCCTTAATTCCCTCTGAAGCCTCTTGAGCTGGGCTTTCACAGTCCAGAAAGCTCTCAGCACTATTGTCTTCAGAGCTTCACCTAGGATGGATAGCCCTTTAAGCTCTGCTTACAAGCACTCAGCTGCTTTTCTGGTCCAAAGTTCCAAAGTCTTCTACATTCATCCAAAACACCACATGGTCTGGTCTGTCACAGAAATAGCCCACTTTGGTATTAGTTATTTCCTAATTGCTGTGATAAAACACCATGACCCAGGCAGATTGTAGAAGTAAGGGTTTATTTGGGACTTACAGTTCCAGAGGGAAAAAAATTCATCTCTATTACAGCAGGGATCATGGTAACAGGCAAGTAGGCAGGCAGGCAGGCAGGCCTGGTGATGGAGCAGCAACTGAGAGCTCACATCTTGATCCACAAACAGAAAGCAGAGAGGGCACTCTGGGAATGGCATGAGACTTTTGAAATGTCAGAGACCACTCCAGTGACATTTCTTCACCAAGACCAGCAACTGGGGACCAAGTCTTCAAATGCTCAAGACATGTTGTAGGTGACATCTCATTCAAATCACCACAGTTGGCTACAGATTGTCATATATACTCTTTATTATGTTGTGTTGCATCTATTTCTAGTTCCTTCAGGGCCTTCATCATGAAAGAACATTGAATTTTGTTAAAAGTCTTTTATCTATTGATATGATGATGTAATTTCTATATTACATTTACTAATTTAGTGAATGATCTCTATCTCTGGATTAAAGCCTACTTGGTCATGGTATATGATTTTTTTAAATGATTTATTTTATTTGGATTGTTACTTAAAATTTTGTAACTAAGTATTTTTGGACAGTATCACAATGTTGAGTTCTCTTTTGTCTGTATTATCATTTGGAGATCTTTTAGGATTCTCTTCAAGTGTTTAATCCAAGTAAGCTAATGCTTGCCTTTCATCTTAGCTCTTCGGAGGTTCAGCCAGGAAGATTGTGAGTTTGAGAGCAGCCTAGGTTACACAGAGAGACTCTTGACTCACAAAAGAACAAGAGAAAGTACTTGTTTTCTTTTCACTAAAAAAATTGGGGTAGTGCTGGTGAGGTGGCGCAGTGGATAAATGCATTTGCNGCTAAGCTCGATGGAAGGAGAGAATTGACTTCTGCAATTTGTCCTTTGACTTTTACATGCATACTTGGGCACATGCCTACCCCCANTTATACACATAAAATAATTTTTTTAGTGTTGGATGTTATGCCTGTGTCATGAACCCCCCAGAGATCACCAGGAGTTTGAGTTCATATGCAAAAGCAAAGAGCCTTTAATGCAAGCTTGAGCTTGGACTCTCTTTGTCTTCTGACACAGTGGTTGGATCAGGGAGAGTGCTGAGCTCAGTAGAGGCAGGGTTTTTTTTTTTGTTGTTGTTTTTGGGTTTGTTTTGGTTTTCCGAGACAGGGTTTCTCTGTGTAGCTTTGCGCCTTTCCTGGAACTTACTTGGTAGCCCAGGCTGGCCTTGAACTCACGGAGATCTGCCTGCCTCTGCCTCCCGAGTGCTGGGATTAAAGGCATGTGCCACCACCGCCCAGCAGAGGCAGGGTTTTTAAGGAATAAAGGATGGGGGCGGGTTAGGGGAATTCTGGTTTCAGATGGAGGTTAAACTGATTGGGCAGGAGTGAGGTAACAGAAGTTTTGTCAGTGATTGGTACTGGTGTTGCTGCAAGGAAATTGGCAATCTATATACAGATTATGTAAGTGATCCTTAATGTTCTCGTGCATTTAGTACTTGTTTGTCTCAATTCTGATTGGTCTCCCACAGGNTACAGTTTGTGGCTTTTCCTGGTTATTGTAATGGTGAGGCCTAGTCTCAGTAGTATTGTTAGTCATGGCTTCACTAATGTTAAATTAGGCCTCTTCATTGGAGATTTATTAGATTATATCCCATAATGTCACTCAGCTCAAATTGCATGAAATTTTAGGAATACAAACTACCATTGGTGTTAATGTGCAGTCATTTTTCTTCAAATGCCCAAAATATACATGATATAACAAAACTTTAGAAAGTCAAATCCAATGTCCATTTGCATTGAATANCATTTATTTCATAAACTCTGTGTTCGAAGAATCCTCTCTTGGAATAACAGCNAGTGCTCTTACTCACAAAGTGCCTACATGCTCATTTAAAATGCTACAGTGTCACCTGTTATTGCTGAAAACAGCTCTTGTAGNAAGTCAGATAAAAGCAGTATGCAAATGTTAGACATAAAAATAGAGACCAGGTGTGGTGATGTACTCCTTTAATCCCAGCACTCTGGAAGGCAGAGGCAGTCTAATCTCTGGGTTCAAGGTCTACAAAGTGAGTTCCAGGCTAGTCAGGGTAACAGGGAAACCTTGTCTCAAAAACAATGTAGGACAAAGTTGGGAAAAGGGGGGAAACTAACTAGTTCAATAAAATGTTAAACTTAAGCAATAAAAATGTTTGCTAAATTGACATATTTATTAATGTATATGTGAACTGCTTATTATTTAACACATTTAAAGTGATTTTTAGATTTCTTTTATTTTTATGCATATGAGTATTTAGTCTGTGTGTATGTATGTGTGCCATGTGCATGCCTGGTGCCTGCAGAGGCCAGAAGAGGGCGTTGGATTTTCTGGAATTGAATGATTTTTGAGCNACCATGTGAGTGCTGGGAACTGAACCTGGTGGGTTCTTTGTAGGAGCAACAAGTGCTCTTTACTGCTGAGCCATCTCTTTTGCCCCTTAACGTGTTTTTGAGGCATGAATACTCTTGAAGAAATGATGGAACTCTCTTACCTTTTAGTGGGCATGTCAGACTTAAACAAAAACCTAAAATAAAAATAATCATAAGTTTAGGTTGTGTATCAAGTTCTCTGATTAAAAAGCAAGTAAATAAGGAAATGGGGAGATACAGATAAGGAGATGCAGAATAAAGGGTTATTTTAACTTTTAAAATTGTTTTATTCTTTCAACNGGGCTATTTTAGATTAATAACATTTGAGCAGAATCCTCAGTATGTGTAAAGATTAAAAGACATCTCTAGGTGGTGTCCTTGCCTTTCACCTTGTCTGAGACAGTGTTTTTTGTTGTTGACTGCTAAGTACAATGTGCTAGCTGGTTCACCTATGAGCTTTGTGGGTTCTCCTGTCTCCACCTCTCATCTCACCAATGATAGGAGTGCTGGGATTACAAATGTATGTTGCTGTGTCTAGTTTTATGTGGGTTCTGGGGATCNGAAGTCAGGTTCCTTATGCTTGCATGGTAAGAGCTTTACCCACTGTGCCATTTCCCCAGCTCCAATATTAGGTCTTGAATACCATTTTTTCATAGTTACACATCTAAAATAAGTTCAAAATGTTTAATAGCTCATTTCCCTAATNTTTACAGTTGTAGGCAAATCATTTATGTTTCCTCAAATGGGTCTTGCCTCGATAGTATAGGGTATCCTTTCTCTGTATACTGACTGGTAAGGCTAGGATTAACAGGCCTGTGTTACCATACCCTCACCAGATTTTTATTTTTTAAAAATGCATACATTTGCCTGGTTTATTTCTTCTGTTTATCTTTATACTGAATGACAATGTATGATTCTACTTACTAACATTTGTCAATAAATTCCTATGATAGGGAATGGAGAAATGGCTCAGCAGTTAATAACATTTACTGTTTTTGCAGAGGACCCAAGTTCAGTTTCTAGCAGCCACATGGCAGCTCACAACTGTCTNTAATCCAGTTCCAGGGATCTGATATGATCATCTAACCTCCAGAGACACCAGCCAGACGTGTGGTAGACATACATACATGCAGGCAAACATGAAAAAAATCTTTTAAAAAATACATCTTTTGTCAGGTCATGGTGGCGGCCCGCACCTTTAATCCCAGCACTTGTGGGGCAGAAGTAGGCAGATCTTTGTGAGTTCGAGGCCAGCCTGGTCTACAGAGTGAGTTCCAGGATAGCCAGGACAACACAGAGAAACACTGTCTTGAAAAATGAAACAAAACAAAACAAAAAAATAGATCCCTATAATAAANCAAGAAAGATATAGACGGTTTAAAAAGAAAGACATAAAGAGAAAGAAGAAAAAATTTTCTTTCTCTTGATAGCAAATGGAATATAATATATTTCTTAACAGTTAAATTTAGGAGCACAGACTTACAGCTGCATTAAAATCCAAAAAAATCTTTTAAATGGAATTATAATTTAAAGGAAATTGTATTCCTTATTTTACATTTTTTTTTTTTGGCCCCAGCTTCACCTATAATTCTGTGTTGTTTTGTTTTTTGTTTTAGATTTTTTTTGAGATGGGGTTTCTCTGTGTAATAATCCTGAATGTCCTGTAACTTGCTTTGTAGACCAGGCTGGCCTTGAACTCAGAGATCCACCTGCTTCTGCCTCCTGAGTGCTAGGATTAAAGGCATACGCATCACGCCTNACTAAAAATTTTCTTTATTTTTTTAGTTTATTTATTTTTATTTTATGTACATTGGGGTTTTGCTTGCATGTAGATCTGTGTGAAGAGTCAGAACTCCTGGAGCTAGAGTTACAGACAGTTATGAGCTGCCATATGGATGTTGGGACTTGAACCCTTGTCCTCTCGAAGAGCAGCCAGTGCTTTTAATGCTGAGCCACCTCTCCAGCCCCTAATTCTTTTCTTCTGAGTCTAGTTAGAGTATCATCATAAGTGAATTCTGAAACCATTCTTGATTGACCACAGCAACTGTCACTACATTCTGTGTGTGTGTGTGTGTGTGTGTGTGTGTGTGTGCGCACACGTGCATGCATGCATACATGTAGCCCTGGATAGCCTTGAACTTACTATGATATGAGAATGACTTTGATCCCTTATTCTTGTGCTTCTGCTCCCAAAGTTTTAGAAGAGTATTGCTTCATTGCATATGGATAATTAAATTTTCTTTTGTTTATATGCATATGAATCATTTTTTAACACTGTCAATTATTATAGTAAATCAATTAAGTTAATAGTTTTAGCTTCCAGCTTCAAACTTTTCTTTCTTCATCTTGCAAACAAGTTCATAAAGGCCCAAGAACCTGATAGTCAAGTTTATCACAGAAGTGATATCACTTCTTGGTTCCAGTTTTCTATACCAATCCCATTATTTACTTTAATTATCTAAATTACCAGAATAAATTTTTATCTTTGCTTAAGCTTAGAGTATATTTAGCATTGTACAGTTTTGTAAATTCTGTTGCTTTAAAATGAAGTGTATCATCTCCTAAAAGGCATATTCCCATTATGTTTTAGGGAATAGCATTTTACGGTCTATAAGAAAAATACCTTTCAATTATAGTAGCATTTTCCAAAACCAAATTATGTTTCTCAAAATTTATTTTTTGGCAAAGTAAAAATTAGTTTAATACATTTGCTTTAACTTATTTTAGGACTTCTTTGACACCTATTATTTTATAATTTTCCTAGGATAATAGTGANATTAATAAACCATTTGAAATAGTTTAATTACCCTCAAATGCTGCCTTGAAGTTTATTTCACTTATAGGACATTAAGCAGTTTCATGGTGAGGGAGGCATGGTGGCTAAGACTGTCCATAGTGGTGAGAACTTGCAGTATGACATGTTAATATCAGGACGCAGAGTTTTTAGTCAGAAGAGAGGCCAGCCTATAACCCTCAAATCTTGCCCACCATCAACCCACCNCCTGAAGATTCCACAGTCTCTCAAACAGTGCTACCACCATCTATGAGCCAGATGAGTGAACCACATAGGGCTGTGGTGGAGATTTCCCATTCAAATTGGTCGTTCTACCCCTAACCTCCTTAGGCTCATAGCTAGCTATCTCAAAATGCAAAATGGATTTCAATTCATTCTCAGTCAAGTTTTCAGGATACAGAATACACCCAGATTATTTGTCCAGATAGAACNTGAATGGTCTCCAGTTCCCTACAGTCCTTTTTCCTCTCTGAAACCTTTGAGCACAGTCTGTACTGTTGCATTTCTGTTGACATTTTGCTCTTTTTCTAATGTGCAGACACACATTAATCTGTGTGTACAGTATTCTAGGACTTCTTTAGCTTCCAGCTTCAAACTCTTCTTTCTTCATCCTGCAAACAAGCTCATAAAGGCCCAAGAACCTGATAGTCAAGTTTATCACAGAAGTCACGTCACTACTTGGTTCCAGTTTTCTATACCAATCCCATATCTCATTGCTGGGATAAAATACCTGACAGAGCAACTTGGAAGATATTGGTTGGATTTAATGTCATAGTTTCATGGTGGGGTAGACTACGTCTTTGGTGGTGGGGGCTTGCAGTGTGACTTACTGCATCTCTTCAGATCAGATAGCAGAGCTCTCTGCACCTTCCTTTTCTGATTGAAATGGAGCCTCATGTAACCCAGGCTGGCCTTTGACTCACTATATGCCAAAGCTGGCCTGGAACTCTTGATTTTCTTGCCTCTGCCTCCTAAGCGTTGGGATTATAGGTGTGTACCACCATGCCCACAGCCTTACAGCATGTTTAAATGGTTCCTGTTTTCCCCTGTTGACTTGGAATACGATCTTATATCCTAAAGTACGTTCTCAGTGTTTTTGTGTTTTATTTATGGGTTACCCGTGCTGATAGACATTTATTTCATCTCCCAGAAAATTACTGTTGAACTTAAACGAGGCAGTGCTCATTAAACTTACTCTTGGTGAAAACTGTAAAATGAAAACTGGAAGATTTTCCCCCAAACCCTGTTTTGATCCATTTTAATATATATATTCCTTTATATATAACTTTCTGGTTTTTTCACTTTGACATTATATATCACTTTCTGTATTTCTACACAATTGATATTACAAGTTTCATAGTATCTAAATAAACTTACTCCTTATTTTGAAATGGTGAATTTGAATGTTAGAGGCTTCTGCCCTGCTTGAATATCAAAATAATGAAGGAAATAGAGTTTATTTGGGTGTATTTGGTTCTTGAGACTCAGACTTTTGGAAATTAAGAATTCGGGTTACAAAGGATATTTATGTTCTAGAGTATTACACTGAAGTGCTACATGTTATATTGGGTTCTCTTAGTTATAGGAAAGAGAAATCTACCTTTAAATGGCTCAAAGAATGAAAGAGAGTTGATTGACACATTTAGAAGCTCAATGACTGGGCTCGTTTGTTTAAGGCATAACTGGATTTATTGGTACAGATGTATTGATAAGACCTTATTGTAGGTATTGGTTTAATTTTTCTGTTATTGCAGAGAAATTGCTGTGCATTCAGGGTAGGTGGCTGTCAGCAGTTTTAGATCTGTATCATTTTAGCTTAGCAGTCTTGTATTTCTTATTGTTGTTTGTTTTGGTTTTTTGTTTTTGTTCTTTGAGAGATGGGGCCCCTCTGTGTAGTCCTGGATGTCCTAGAGCTCTCTATGTAGACCAGGCTGGCCTGGAACTCAGAGATCTTTCTGCCACTGTCTCCTGAATGCTGGGATTAAAAGCATGTGCCACCACCACACTTGGCCTGTTGTTTGTTTTGTTTTGTTTGTTTGTTTTTAAAAGATGCTTTCTAATACTTGCAGCAAAAGTATAGCTTCTCCGTGACCATTCTGTGTAGGAAGAAAGAAATAAACTAGGTCACAATTGGTTTCCCTTTTCCTTCTATACATGTAGGATGAAGTTAGGCCAGTTAAATTCTATCAGTTGAAAGTGGATGAATTGTAAAGGAGAACTTAGTACTTTAACCAGAAGATCCAGAGTACTTTTGGCAGGTTGACCCAATGTCACTAGTACCACTGTGCTGTTATACCAGATGAAAGTTCATTTTTTCCCCCTCCTATTTATTGATGTATGTGAAATGTGTTCTCTTTAATGAACTATTTGGCTTTTACTCAGCATTGATCTATTGTAGGTAAAACGTGGTCTCTTGTGTCATGTCTAGTGATGAAGATCAGCTAGCATGCACTCTTGTTGGGGTTTCTACAAAATGTTTCTCTGCTTACTTTTTTCTTTATTGTTATTATTATTAGTTTTTAAGACAAGTTTTTTTATGTAGCCCTCCTGGAACTTGCTCTGTAGGTCAGGCTGGTCTCAGAGATCTGCCCGTCTCTGCCTCCCAAGTGCTGGGATTAAAGGCATGCACCACCACTGTCCATCTTTTATATCTCTTTTTTAATGTTCATATTCTCTGTTTTCATTTATAGATAGGAATCTTTTTTTTTCCTTCTCCATGTATCCCAGGGTGGGCTTGAAGTTATTGTGGTAGTCCAGGCAGCCCTTGAACTTGGAACAGTTCTCTAGCCTCTACTTCAGAAGTGCTGTAATTTCTGGCATGTGCCATCTCAGCCTGTTTATAAGGTGCCAGAGATCTAACCCAGAATATCATCTGACCTCCATACACATGCTTTGCCACAAATGTGATTCCCCTCCAGATAAATAAATAAGCAAATAAATGTAAAAAACAACAAAAGAAAATAGGGCTAGAGAGATGGCTTGGTTGATAAGAGTGATGACTGCTCTTGCAGAGGACCTGAGTTTGTTTCCCAGCATCTTTGTCAGGTTGTTCACAATTACCCATAACTCCAGTTCCAGGGGATCCAGTGCCTCTAATCTCCATGTCACTGTACTGTCACATGCACAACCCCCACACATAATTTAAAAATAGAACAAATGCTCCAAGAAATTCTGCTAAATGCTCTTGCTTGGGAATTCCATATGCAGTTTTTAGGTAGGCAGGTTTT
>LZPO01055199.1:124898-135164 GCA_001675575.1 Neotoma lepida
GAGTGCTGGGATTAAAGGCGTGAGCCACCACCGCCCGGCCCTCCCTCCTTTTTTAAAAGACAGAATCTCACTACATAGTCCTGGCTGTCCCGAGAACTCACTATGTAGATCAGGCTAGCCTTGAACTTGCAGAGACCCACCTACTTCTGCCTCCTTNGTGCTAGGATTAAAGGCCTGTGCCACCATACCCAGCTAGAAATAATTTTCTTAAATCTCCAAGAAAAAATTGGTAGATGTGAGAAGATGAAATAAAACAGAATAGACATCATTTTTAGTGACCAAGGGAACCTCTAAGATGGTAAGGAAACAAGGCAAATGTGATACTAATTTATTCTTAGAAGTGATTCTTGTAGGGTTGTAAGTCAGTGATAGAGCACTTGCTTGGTATNTNCATGCCATGGATTTTATCATTATCATCAAAAGAAAAATCAACTAAAAACTGTTTCTTTGAGAATAGTAGTCTATCTCTTCACAAAGGTAGAAGAAGCAGGGCAAAATTCTGTTTGTATTGGGCTTTACAAAGGAAGAAAATGAAAAGTAGAACTTAATGTAATGTTCTGGAAATAAAATTTCCTCAGGAGTTGTGATTAGTAGTTTTGTTACTCCTATTTTGTTGTTTCATGACTTCTGAACTAATATTCTAAATATTCTAAATACTGTATTCTTTTTTTTTTGCATGGGATCATATACTTCTCCATTGTTTTCTGTGGTATAATTATATTAATATGTGCCTACACATATTAATGTTCTCAGGTTTTTCTTTGAGGTTTTATATGCTTGTTGAAGCATTGTTTTCACCCTCAGCCTGGTAAGTATCAACTTGACTTTTCCCTTTTATTTTCTGCTATCATGCAGCCTCACATTCAAACACCAGTCTGAGCTCTTTCCTGAGCGTACATTTGACATTGTAACCCTCTTGCATGCACTCGGGCTTCTACATGGACACAGTCTTTAATACCCTTTTTTTTTTAGATTTTTAGGTGATTATTTTATGTGTATGAGTGTTTTGTCTGCATGCATGTTTGTGTGCACATGTATGCACTGCTGGGAGAGGCCAGAAGATCTTGTGGAGGTGGAGTTCCAGATGGATATTAGCCCCATTAGAGTCTCTGAATTAAACCCTAGTCCTTTAAAGAACAGCCAATGCTTTTAACTGCCTCTCCAGTCCTGACTTTCATATCTTTTCTAGCCCATTTTATACTTGTAATTATGAAGTTCCCCACACCCCTGTTATAACCACATTAAGTATTTTTAGTGCTTAAACAATTAAACAAACAAATAAGTAACAAACATGGTGATAATGGGTATGGAGGCTGTTCTCAGTGAGTGATCAGTGAGTCAGTTCAGCATTTTCCAGGGAAATGCTGGACAGGTGGAATCTGTGAACAGTGCTTTGGAAGTATTTCAGCTCTTGTTCCAGTGGTGTCTAGAATGCTTTATATAAAAAAGTCATTGTGGGAAATCAGTGCTCTTTCAGTGTGGAGGAGGAAAGAATGAATACTCACAGATAAAATGCTAAAATACCTATTTAAAAACAAACAACAAAACCCTAAATTTAGCCAGTGTTATAAGTGCCCATCTATTGAAGATTATTGCAAATTTTGGCTACTTAATAAAATTCTTAAAAGGTGTTCTTTGGACAGTTCTTGTCTGCATTCTTGTTTTTTTTAAATGAAGGAAGATTTTCAGAGTTCCTTATTCTGACATTTTTATTGACCTCAGTGTTCAAGAAGTGGGATTGTTGTATCATATTGTAAGTAGAGTGGTTCTATAATTTCTCACTAGCAAATATTAATGTTCTATTTGCTTCATATCCTCAGCAGCATTTGTCATTGCCATTTTTCTTCTAGCCATTCTGATAGGTGCATAATGGCACTGTATTGGGTACATTGAGGTCTTAAATGAAATCCTGTAGTAGTGTTGTTGAGCATATACTTTCTCACATGTATTTGCCATCTGTATACCCCTGTGATGAAGTGTCTACAAGACTTTCTCAACATGGTCCCAAAGGATTTCACCTGATTGACAGACTTGTATTCTAATAAAAACTTACACAATAGGGAATACTCTGCTTGGCTTCTTCCGTTATAGTTTCNGATAGGATTAAACATGTTGTATGCCCAGGTATGTTGTTGCAAATCTGTAATCACTAGAGAACTAAACTCTAGGAGAGTAAACTCTAGGAGAATCTGGAGTTCAAGGTAAACCTGGACTACATACATAGTAAATCTTAGGCCAGCCTGAGATACAGTGAGATTGTTTTTAAAACAAACGAAAGTTACACATGTGAAAATAATAATATATATTGTGGAACAACATTTGTTTTTCTCTAATCCTGCTTGTTTTCCTCTATATTTTGCCAGAGTAGCATATGACATTTNAATGATACAGACCCTTTTACATTTTTTGATTTTGTGACATTTTTATAAATCCTTGGGAAAAATGTCTTCTATAGTGGACAAAGGAAGGACAGAATTGACAAATTATTTGAGACATTCAAATCTCACCACTGCTAAGGTGTTGTGACACAATGTATGTATGTGTCTATCAGAGTTTTCTTGATTGTGTTTGAGCATCCAAACTCTTTCCATCACTTATGTAAAGTGATATAATGGATTATAAGCATTACAAACAATATTTCTAGAGATTTTCAAGAATCCATATTTGTTATGTCACTGTAGTGTAATTTCTAGTACTCATTAAAATTTAATTTCATAGACATTGAAATACATGCATACTAGATAGATAATGTTTCTCACACTTTACATTGTGTTTGAACTATTAAAATACAGATTGCTGGACTTTATCCCCAGAATTTCTGACAATACTGTGCAGGTTCTAAAATTTTGTATTTCTAACAAATTTTCAGATCATGCTTCTGGTTTTGACTATATTGATACCTATTGTAGTAGAAGTGTAGTAGTGTAGTGTGAAGTGTCAGTTAAGTGTTATCTCTTCAGCTGTGTGTATGTGTGTAATTAGAAGGATGTGATTCTTACTGATCTTTACAAGAAGAAAAATGTTTAATGAATCATTTCAAAATCTAAGTATTTTTTATTTTTTTGTATTTATTCATTTTAATTTAGATATAATTATATTTTTAATATAAATATGGAATACAAATTTATGTAGATAGGACATTTTATATAATAAATTTGCTTCTTTAAAGAAAAGTAGATTATAATTGGCACATTCATTTATTTTTTTTTTAGTTTATTTATTTATTTTTACATTAAAAACATCTTCCACTCCTTTTACATACCAACCTAAAAATCTAAGTATTTAAAGATAGTATCAATAGGTTACTCTTCTAGGCAGTGGATAATTTANTTATTTTTGGTGGTATTGAGATACACCACCAGCTCCTGCTTTTTAAAAAGTTTTAATTTTATTGAGTTAGCAAGATATATTTAAAATGTACAATTTAATGAATACATAATTATGTAAAAATATTTATCCATCTGTCTTAGGTTTTGGTAAGAAAGGGTTTATTTGGCTTATACTTCCACATTGTTTTTCATCATTGGAGGAAGGCAGAACAGGAGCTAAAGCAGGGCTGGAACTTGGAGGCAGGAACTGATGCAGAAGCCATGGAGGGCTGCTGCTTACTGGCTTGCTTCCCCTGACTTGCTCAGCCTGTTTTTTATAGAACCCAGGACCACTAGCCCAGGGATGGCACCACACACCATGGTCTGAGCCCTCCCCTATTGATCACTAATTGAGAAAATGCCTTAGAGCTGGATCTCATGGAGGCATTTCCTCAACTGGGACTCCTTCCTCTCTGATGACTATAGCTTGTGTCAAGTTGACACACAAAACCAACCAGTATACCATNTAACTACTATCATATAATAAAGCTTCAGACTATCTTACAATTTTAAAATATTTTTTGTTTGTTTCTATATATGTATAGATGTGTGAGTGCCACACCACATATGTGGAAGTCAAAAATCAACTTCTGGGAGTCAGTTTTTTTCTTCCACCATGTGAAACCTGGTGATCAAACTCAGATTTCAGGTTTTTCTGGCAAGGGCTTTTCCCTTCTAAGCCATCTTGCTGACCCTAGAATATCTTTATCAACCCATGGTCCACTGTGGACATATCCTAATTCTGCCTCCATTCCCAGACAACCTGTGATTTACTTACTGTTACTATTTTATNTTTTTTAGAATGGATGTAGATAGATTATATAATTGTATTCTATGTCTAGTTGTATTTTAAAAACATAGTGTTGACTATTTGTCATTGATTTTGTTTCATTCATTCTTTATTGCTGGCCATTCATTGTTCCCTTGCCTGGTATATACTTTGGGTGATGATACAGGGAGTTTATAGTTCTTTTGTCACCTGTTCAATAGCTATGTTTTAAATAGGTAAGTATAGTATCTTACTAAATAGATAAGTATAGTACCTTAATGAAACTTNATTTATATACTTCCAGAATGATCAGTTTTTATATAATTTTATATAATTATTATATTCTTAGCCTCTTATTTTGGATTTGCAAAATACTTTAGTATAAACTTAAGAAATTGGCTGTCTCTGGAATATGAAGATATCTTGACATGAATGAGATTATAGTCTTTTTTTTTTTTTTTTAAAGAATTTGTTAGTACTAATGAACCTCTTTGTGTGGCTTCAAGTCACCAGCCCACTTTTATCCCCCCTCTCCCCCCACAAAAAAACCCACCTCACATCCTTAATTTTGTTCTCAGTTCTTCTGCATAAGCATTTGGTCTTCACGATGACAGACTACAGCATTACATCTGTGATGGGGGCAGCTGCAGTCTTGTTCTGGGCAGCATTTACCTGTGTCTGTTTCCTGACCATCAGTATTGTCCCGGCCTCTTAGGTGCTTCTGGGTGCTTACAAATGTGGCTGTTGCTATGGCTCCTGTGACTGTGAAGTTGCCAGAGTTTTTATTAAAGAAGCATGTTTTTATTTTAATAATCTTGTGTATGTATGGATGTGTGTGTTGTATGCACATATGTGTGCAGGTATAGGAACCTGTAGACAGAATTAGAGACCAGATGAGGACATTGTTCTGTATGTCACTCTCCACCTTATTCCTTTGAGGTAGGGTCTCTCACTGAATCTGGAACTAGTTGAAATGGCCAGCAAACCTCAGCCTTCCTCCTCCCTGTCTACCTATTGTGTTGGCGTTACAGGTGCTGTGTGTCGCCACACTGGGCTTTTTACAGGAGTTTGTGATCTGAGTTCAGATAATGCTTGCACAGCATGTGGTCTTAACAACTGAGTTATTTTTTTTAGTCCTATATATTAGGTTGTAAAAATTCAGATTGATTTTATTGAATTAGTATAAAGTAAAAATCTACTTTTTCCCCCAGCTTTTTCATTATTTTCTTTTATTCTATCTCAAATATGAATGATTCTGAACATATATGTAAATTGCCATACTGTTTTTTCTTTAGTATTTAAGTAATGTTTAAAAATTACTTTTAAATAAAAACTATTTATTTTGACAGGCCTTTGGAAATGCAAAGACAGCTCATAATAACAATTCAAGTCGTTTTGGCAAGTTTATTCAAGTAAATTACCAAGAAACAGGCACTGTACTTGGGTAAGTACTGCCACTTAGAAGCAATAGATTTTGGTACATATAAACATATATGTATATATATTAAGTACATGCATACATGTTTGGTACATAACACACATGTATGTATATTAAGATCTATTTTATTTTCCATATATGTGTATACCATATGCATACAGTGAGTGCCCTTGGGGGACAGAAGAGAGGGCATCAGATCTTCTGGAACCGGAGTTACAGATGGTTGTTAGCTGCCGTGTGAGAGCTAGGAATGGAACCCAGATCCTTTGAAAGAGCAGCCAGTGCTCTTAATTGCTGAGTTATATTGNCAACCCCTGGAACATATTTTTATTTTAGTTATTACTCATTTCATAAGCTATGTATTATGACATTGGTATCTGCATAAAAATTGTTTCCTCACTTTTTGGTGGGCTCAAACTGAGAAAATTTTAAGACTAATTATGACTCTTAACATCCTTAATTTATATTTGCTGTTAACAATTGCATGCATTTACATTTATATTATAAATTTTCAAAAATTTATTTTCANGTCAGAAAATGGCCCTTTAGTTATTGTACTTCCCAGTATAATCACACTTTTCTGCATGCTAGTATTCTCCCAGTCAAAGTATTAATTTTGGTACAGTAAAAATCCCTATATTTCCTATGATTAGTCATCTGATTGTACCAGCAATATATTTTATAGATTAAAAATTAATTTTAATAGATTCCTTAGACCAGTTTCAGATTCCATAGACCAGTTTCAGATTCCCAGCAGAATTAACAGGAATTACAGAGAGTTCCCATGTATCATTTCCATCCCTTCCAGCATAGCTTCCCCTGTCACAAACATCTTGTGTTTGTGTGGTCTGTTTGTTAAAATTGATGACAGTGTTGTTGCTGCTTTTTATTAATTGTAAAATCCATAACTTGTACTAAAGTTTGCTAATTGTGTTGTANATCCTGTTGGTATCTTTGTACTTTTTAGAAGTACTTAAACTTTTTTATGTATTTGATTGAGTTTATTTTTAAGTAGTATTATGAGTATGATTTTTCTCTTACGTTATATTTTTCTTACTGCTTATTGTTTGTGTGTATGTGAAGCTGTTGGTTTTTATAGCTTTACATCTAGTGCCTTGATGGATGGTTTATACTCTACTGTTGTTTGTCTTTATTGTTCAAGGCATATTATAATACTTGTAAAAAGACTAGTACCTCACTTGGGGCTGGCCTGAGGGTTCTATCCCAGGCCCACTCTTGACCCTAGCTCTCTGCTTCTGGTTCTGCTAAGAATATCAACAAACTATTCTAAGCTCCCACTGCCATGAACTTTGTTATTGATGGACTGTCTCCTGAACCATGAGTTAAAGCAAAATCATTCCTTCCATTGTCCCTCCCTCCCTCCCTCCCTTCCTCCCTCCCTTCCTTCCCTTCTTCCCTTTCCCCCTTCTCAGTAAGGTATTCTGTCTCAGCAATGGGAAATGTAACTAAGTCAACTTTCCATCACTGTGACAAAATACTAAAGATAAAAGAGGAAAGATTCTATTTTGTTTTACAGTTGCAGAAGCATAAACCCACAATTAATTGACTGTTGTTTGTGGTCCTGTGGCAAGGCAAAAGTATCATTGATGAGATTGTGGGATAGACCACATGGTGATAACCACATGGTGGCTAGAAAGCAAGCAAAGAAGAGAGGAGAAGGAGGAGAGGCGCCAGTATCACCATCAAGGGCACACTTTAATTACCTAATTTTCTTCCGCTGAGGCCCAGTCTCCTTCCTGCTAGTACTATAGACTGGTGATTCAGTCTTTAGCCTATAGGCCTTTGTGGGGGATATTTAAAAGCCAAGTCATTACAAATATCACTAATTAATACTATTTTTGCCTTTTAAGTCAATACTGTTTTCTCCATTAAATAAAACTCTAGCTAAAAAGCTTTTATTGTATTAACTAATTAAGCATTGATTTTAATTGTATTGAGTTTATGTTAGTATTACCTATTAAATTTTATCAAAGGTGTTTATGGGATCTATGTAGTATATGTCTTCTGTCTGAGATATATTGGTATGCATTTTTTTTTTCTCTGATACTGACCTCTTTGGAATTCCTGGAAAAATGGTTCCACTTGGTCAGTACAAACACACAAATGCATATATGCACATACATACAAATTGTTATTTCTTTATTTGATGATTTTTATTATGATTTTTGCATTCCTATTATTAAGTAGATTTGTCTCTTCTTTTTTAATACTATTTATACCTCAGTCTTATTTACTTTTGCATTAAAAAAAGGCCAAAACTACTGTGTATACAACCTCTTGGCCTGTCTGTGAAGAACCTAAAACCAATGTCCTCAGCAACCACAAAAGTTCAGGAGAGCTGTTCAATGGCAGTTTTATAGATCATTTCTTTTCTTGATTCTTAAGACTTACCAGTTTAAAAAAGGCTTAGTTGGTACTTTTTAAAGTAGGAGTTAGGCTTGTATTTGTGTTTAAAAGAGAATGGCAGTAGGGAAAGTCATGTACATTGCTTTTTAACCTTGAAGGTAGTAGTGTATCTCTTCATTGATTAAGAAAGTTTTGTGAGTTAGAAAGCAGATGTCTAGTTTCCTNTATTGAAGGAAATGCAGGCTCTTCTGTTGACTGCCTAAAAAGTTTAAACATTTTATTCGATGGTGAAAAAAAAGACAACATATATATGTATTGAGCACTATTAACTTATTTTCTTTTTATTAAGCATATATATGTGGGGTGCATTTTGAGTATCAGGCTTTGTTCTAAATATTGAAGATTTAAAAAAAATGTAAGCATGTTCTTTGCCTTTGATGTTTTCATTGTCTTTTNGGGGAAGTAGATATTTATGTAAGTTGATTGTAGTAAATGAGATGAATTTATTGATTAAGATATGTTCCTGGAGGCCTTCTCAAAAACGTTGGTATTTATGTTGAGTATTAAAAATTTGCCAAGTGGAAGGACTGGAAAATCCTTTTTTAAAGTGAGGAATTGTCTATAGTAACTGTTTGTCATCATAACAAGAGCTTGTATTTGAGGAGGCAAGAAAAGTGGTTATAGCATGGTTATAGTGGTCAGTTTGGTCAAATTGAATATAAAGTTAATATTTATAATTATCCTCTTGACATTATGAAGCAAATTTTAGAAAGTTTTATTTAAAAAGTCAGATATACACAAAAATAGAGAAAACAAATATAACAAGGACATCCTAGATAGATTCAACAATATTTAATNCACTTGTCCCTTTTTCTATTCTGGTTTTAAATAGAATTTCAGACAGATGTAATGTGCTCAGCACTGTGGTGAGCAGGTAAATGTAGTGGCAGAGTTTGACTAATTCATTCTCTGAACTGATAACTTTTGTACCAGTAGAACTCATGGATTAGGATGGAAGAAAAAGAGATGTCTAGGAAGTAGTAGAATTGAAAGTCAACCTTTGTAGTGAAATCAGACCTGNGTTCATATTAGTAAGGTAATTGTGTTGCTGATTACTAGTGTATGATTTTGGTTTTGTAGTTTTTGAAATAGGGTTTCATTCTGTATTTACTCTTCATATAGTTCACCTGCTTATCTCATTCTCTAGCTGTTTGATGACATAGATAGGATTTTTGAGAATTTAACATGGATAATGGTAATATCTATAACAATTATAATGGTAAATGTACTGCTGTTATCTGGAGAATGAGCCTTTATACTTTTGAACTGTTTAAATAAATAAAATCTACCATATATTAAACTTTATTATTTATTTATCTAAACCAATTTTTATTATTTATATCAACCAATTTTATTTTCTTACAGGGCCTATGTTGAAAAATATCTACTGGAGAAATCTAGACTTGTTTATCAAGAACATAATGAACGGTACATATTTTCATTTGTATAATTAGGTCAAATTTACAGCATCACACAGATTACCTTTTAGATTCTTTGTATACTGAGACCCTTAAGTCACTGTATATCATGCATAATTTTTATATGTAACTACTATTTCTTTTTGGGACAGAATGCTATTTTTCTTTTAAAGGCAGTTGGGAGATTTTTATTGGATATGCAGAACTATTATTCTTTCTCAGTTCCAGATAAATTGAGAACAGGAAAGTGGTTTTTCAGGTGATAAACTCATTCTTCCTAGAGCCATCTGTCTTTATAAGCTATGGGCCTTTCTTATATTTCTTAGTGTTCTTCTCATTTGAAAGTAGTAATAAGCTANGTGTGGTGGTTCACACCTCTAATCCCTGTACTTGGGAGGCTGAGGCTGGAAGATTACCATGCCTAGGGTATGTAGTAAGTGCCATGTCAGNTTGGGGCTATAGTGTTAGACCCTTTTTCCAAAATAAACTCAAACAGAGTTTTCATAAAAGCTCTTAATTCCATTGTTATATTTGAGGTACATGGGACTTTAGAAATGAAACATGTTATATATTTCAGATGAATAAACCAAATTTTGCAAGGTAAACCAAAATTGCTTCACATGTCGATGTGTTAACAATAATAAACTTATGACCCAGAGTGTGAAGTTAAATATCCCTGATAGAACCTTGGGCATCTCACTTTTCTTCTTATGTACTTAAAATCTTTCTGTATGTGTTTCAAGGCCTAAATGAAATGAAAGGTTTTCTATTTTTTAAAATAGATTTTTTTTTTTTAAAGACAGGGTTTCTCTGTGTAACAGACCTGGAACTTGTTCTGTAGACCAG
>LZPO01055199.1:142458-154982 GCA_001675575.1 Neotoma lepida
CACACACACACACACACACACACAGAACATGCATAAATGGTCACAAGGGAACCTATAATGAGAGAATTATTTTTAACAAGTAACCTTTGTCCACTACATTGTGATTTAAGTTACTAAATTCAAGGAACACTGTTGTATGGGAGAAAACAGTATTTGGATCAGATAAATTGTGGTTTGGCTAGCTAATTAATTATAAAGTTTTTGGCTTTGAACAGCTATTGAGCTTGTAATCTGTTTTGTTATATATAAGATTATGTCTTCATCATTTGAGATTGTAGTAAGTTTATCTGTATCAAGAGATGATGATGACTGGTGGGTAGATATTTAGCAAATGCATATTTTCCATCTTCAGTGGTTGATGATATATCATTAGGCTCTTTTGGTCTTTGTTTTGTCAATTATAAAACATGGATGATGGGTTAAATACTTTGACTATGTAGTGTTTTGTGTGTTTGCTCTTTTTTTTGTCTTGCCTCAAACCCACTGTGCAGCCCAGAATGATCTCCAACTCTTGGCAATCTTGCAGCCTCATCTGATCTTGTGCTTAGATTATAGGCCGCCATGCCCAGTGATAATATGTTAATATTTATTACCATTGTAACTTAATCCTGCTCTGTGTAATTTCAATCTAAAGACCAGTCTCATGTAATTGTTTATAGTTTTTTTTTGTTTACTTTGCTAAGACTCCAGTTTATTCATTTCATGATTTAGCAAAAAATTATCTATAAAAGAGTAGATAAGTATATGTTTACACTTACCAGTGCTTGCAACTCTGAGCTCTAGTTTCATATTGTTTCCCAGAGATAACTTTGGGATCAAGCTCTGCTTACTGGGGTGGTTGTTTTTACAGTTTGTCACAGTTTAGACTCACTTGAGAAAGGGTCACAGTTTAGACTCACTTGAGAAAGGAGTCTCAATTGAGGAATTAACTAGGTTAGCTGGCCTGTGGACATCACCTGTGAGAGATTGTCTTGATTGTTGATTGATGTAGGAAGATCTAGCCCATGTGAGTGGCACCATTTCATGTCTTTGGCCCTTTCTGTGTAAGAATAACTAGTGCTAGCTGATCACCAGTAAGTAACCAAGCAAGCAAGGATTCATGCATTTAGTTTTTTTTATTTCCTGCTCTTGACTGTGGATGTGATCCTTTAAGTTCCTGCCTTAGCTTCCCTGCAATGATGGGTGTCGTGCAACTGTAAGCTGACTAAATAATCTCCTCTTAAGTTGCTTTTATCATAGTACCAGAAATAATTACGATTTTGGTGTTTTCTGAGACCACATCATAATTGTGAGTGAAAAGTATTTGATTATGAATGACGGCAAATATGAAAGTATTTCTATTTCAGCATAACTTTTACTTTATTTCCCCAGTATTTTTAGGTGCCTGTTTCAACTCACTTTTGAGGCAAATAAGAACATACCAGTTGTAAGAATCACTGCTGTATACATTGAGTTTACATAAACATTTTTACACCCTCCTTGTTAATTGAAAATATTTGATAAGTCCTTAAATGAATAAATTGAGGTCTTGGATTAAACCAAAAAACTTTAAATATGTTTTACTGTTTAATTATGTTTACTAGGTGTGATGGCTTTTGTCTGTAATCCTAGTGCTTTGGGGTTGAAGCAGGAATATTTTCTCTCCAAGAAAAAAGAAAAAATAAACAAAATAAACATAACAAAACCCCAATAAGGCAGTGGAGTCCTGTTTTGGCCAGCTATTCCTGGGCATGGGGCCTGTTTTGGAGTGTGTTGCTATACCCAGTGTTACTCCATTGGAGAAAACTGATTTTCCCTTTCCCAGCAGTTACCATTTCCATATATCTTCTTGGTAAGTGGTAGGACTTCATGGTCACTTCTTCATTCTGGGATTTTGTCTGGTTTGAACTTTTTGAGCTTCTGTTCTGTCATAGTCTCTATGAGTTCATACATGTATCATCTCAGCTTTGTCTGTAAAACACTGTATCTTTGGAGCCATCCACCATCTCTGANTCTTATAATATTCCTGCATCCTCTTTAACATAGAAATCCGAGCTTTGAGAGGAGGGCTTTGATGAAAACATTCCATTTGAGGTTGCATACTTCAAAGCCTCTTACTCTCGGTCTCTGTTTGTAGTTCCTATCTGCTGCAAGAAGTTGTTTCTCTGATGAGGGCTGATCTATGTATGATATAGCAGCATGTCATTCGAAGTCATTTTATTGCTATGTTCCTTTAGCATAGTGGTTCTCAACTTTCCTAATGCTGTGACCCTTTAATACAGTTCCTCATGTTGTGGTGACCCCCAACCATAAAATTATTTTCATTGCTACTTCATAACTGTAACTTTGCTACTGTTATGAATTATAATGTAATAAATATCTGAAATGAAGAATTATCTTAGGCAATTTCTGTGAAAGGTCTTTTGACGCCCTGAAGCGGTCTCGACCCACAGGTTGAGAACTCCTGCTCTAGCAGACTAATAGCTAGGTTTTCCCCTAGCACCCATAACCTATCTGGTCTCAGGTTCTTGGCCACTTTAACAGTGTCAGGTATGGGTTCCAGCTCATGAAATAGGCCTGAAGTCCAATCAAGAAGTGGTTAGTTAACTCTCATAACATTTGTGCCACAATTGCACCAGTGTATCTTGCAGACAGTTCACTGTTGTAGGTTGCAGGGTTTGTAGCTGGATAATATTGATGATTACTTTTCTCTTCCTGTAGTGTGCAAAGTACCTTCCAGCACCATGAACTCTAGTCGTAGGGATGAAGCTTCTAGTGGGGCACCAGCTTGATTTTTCTATGTTCAATAATATAAGTAAGTGGTATCTTCATCAATAGGGCCTTGCCATCAGGTTGTGAAGGGTAACCAATAGCCTTAGCAAATAACCTGTGATGTTTGGAAGGAGGTTTTATGGGACCCCTTTGGCCAGCTCATCAAATGTAACTCATTCCTGGCACTGGGAATATTACTTGGTGACTTAAGATATCTAGTTGGGGGCATTGTCTCCCCCATTATGTATGTGTTTTAAGAAGTTTCTACAGTAGTAGGTTTCCATATGGCATTTCAAAGGACTTTTAGTGTTAGTTGTTCATTCCCATATTCTCTCCTTTACCCTGCCATCCCGTTTACTTCCCCATTTAATCCTCTTCTTGTTTCTCTGTTACCTCTTTATAACATTATATTTTGTTTTTCCTTCCTTGGAAGACCCCTGCCTCCCACTTCTTGGTTCCTTACTAGGTACTCAACCTCTGAGGTTATTCTAAATGAAACACACATATCTAAAGCTTAAAAATAGAATCCACATATAAGAAAATATGCATTGTTTGTTTAAAAACAACAAAGCACAAACAAACAAGACTTTATTGCAGGACAAAGAAAATTACTTAAAACAGTTATTTTGGGGAGACATTTACATTTATGTAGAATGCATCTAAAAGTTACTTAGAAAATTTGTACTCAGAAAATCTGATGTATATGTTCTTTTGCAGTAAATTTAAAATTTTGTATTGTGCATGTGTACCTTTCTATGTGGAGAATTAAAAAAATGTTAGCATTCTAAACTGAAATCCTGAGTTTTAGACTTTATTTCAAGATCTAATCATGAAATTATAATATCTAGTAAGTTTTTTAAAAAACATGTGGTAGATACTCTGTAAATACTTTAAAAATGAAGAAGCACTGTATTTTTCAAGGTCATTCAATTCAGTATGTAATTCAGCAATTGTGCATGAAGTTATGGGAGTGAAAGTATTTATAGACCAGAACAGACACAGAAAAGATTTATTCAGGAAATTGANATTGCTGTAAGAGACAGTCTCTGCAAGATAACTGTCCTCTGAGAATGTAGGTTCCATATGTTAGTAGAGAGATACATAACTCACTATTTTTTTTTTTTTTTGAAATCTACATGCATTAGTGTTTTGCCATGGGAAGTTTCGGGTCTCCTGAAACTGACGTTACAGATAGTGTGAGCTGCCTTGTGGGTGCTGGGACTTGAACCCGGGTCCTCTGGAAGAGCAGCCAGTGCTTTTAACCACTGAGCCATCTCTCCAGCCCCAAAACTCACTATTTTGCTAAATAGTAAATTTTATACATCTGTTGTCTTCAGATTGGCTATTTGTGGTAAGGTGGCATAGATCATTAGGAGTTAGACTCTAAATGTTTACACAAGATATCACGGGGCTACTTGAAGCAGGTTCTAAGGAGTCTGATTGTTTGGCAGTTTGGCTGTTTCTATTTTCAATCTTTTTTTCTCCACAATTCNTTCAGTAGTTTGATCTCAGCACCTACTTGATGCCTGTGATTGGTGGTGAATAAAACAAATCAGTTCTTTTGTCCATTGAATAATTAATGTAACATTTCCTAGGAAGATAGACATTAAAAAGTAAGTTGAAGTTTGAGATGTTTTGACAATCTTACTATAAAATGGTGTGTGAACATGTAAAGGNATTGTGTGTATGATGTAAGTGTTGACTATTTTGTGAACTGAAATGCGAAGGTTACACTAAAAAACATTTATTGGTAATTTGTTTTGTTTGTTTTTTGAGATGGGATCTTGCTCTGCAGTCCAGGCTGGCATAGAGTTTGTGATTTCCCTGTTTCTGCAACTGGAGTTTTGGGAATATAGGCATATGCTACTCTGTCTAGACTAAAAATAAATATATAGTATTTTTTTAATATTTATGAGATTTATTTTAATTTTAGTTATATGTATGTGTATGTATGTGTGTCTTCTGTGCATGTGAATACTTGCTTAAGTTGGAAGATTTCCTTGATCTGGAGTTAGTCAGTTGTGAGCTGTCCAGTGTGAGTGCTGGGAACTGAACTCCAGTCATCTGCAAGAGAAGCAAGCACTCCATGGATGTGTCAGGCATATGTGTGGGGGTTAGAGGACAAGCCCATGGAGTCATCAGTTCTCTTTTTCTCCTTTTTATGCAGTTTCTGGGGGTTGAATCAGCCTTGTCAGGCTGGAACAATAGGTGCTTTTGTCACTGAATTATCTTGCAACTAAAAAATGCTTATTTTTATTTTCTTTATANGTGTATGTGTGTGTGTTTATGTGGATGTATGCCATGTGTGTGTCTGTGCCTGTGTAGGCCNGAAGGGAATATCAGATACCTTAGAGCTGGAGTTGTAGGTGATTGTTTGACACCTGATGCCAGTGCTAGGAACTAACTTGGATCTTCTTGAAGAGCAGCAAGTATTCTTAAGTATTGAGTGATCTTTCTAGCCCTTCAGTCACTACTTTTATTGATTGATATGACATGGATTTTTTTGAGGAGTTTTCTATTTTGACATAATCTTTTTTTTTTCACTTGATCACTATGATGTGTGTATTTGTTTCTGCTACTCTTATCTTTTCTTTATATACCTACTATAACACCAACTGGTTTATATTATATAAATCTAGGTTTCACTTCTCAACTGCTTACTGTTACTATTTTTTGTATGTGTGTTTTTATGGTTTTAATTCAAAGTTTTACAGATGATAGACACTTGTTAAAAATTTCTTGAATAAATTAACATCTGCTTATGGACTTGAGCTCTCTTATATGGTTTAAATGTCTAAAACTCTTTAGTGCTACTTAAAATCAAACTTGGTAGCCTCATATTTTATAAATGCTGCCAGCTCTCTGCCTTTTCCATTTTGAGATNCTGTGCTGGTGATTGTCAAGGGGAGAAAAAAAGATACTATTAATATTTGGTAGATATGTTTACTTTGCTTATCTGTACTCAGATAAGAGGCTTAATGAGTCTGACTATGTGTAAATATTCTACTAGTTCTAATCATTTACACAGGGGCCTATTTAAATTAATGAATGGCTCACATTGTTTTTTAACAGGTAATCTTGATATGTTTTCTCCCAACTCTTGTCTTAAGCAGGATTGCTTCACAGTGGAGGGAGAAGATTTGAGGCATGATTTTGAACGATTACAATTGGCCATGGAGATGGTAGGATTTCTTCCCAAGACACGAAGACAGTGAGTTTTAAAAATTTTAGTCATTTACTGTGATTTTGTGTTTCCATTAGAAAACAACATGATTTGTTTTTTTTAATTTAAGAAAAATTTTTTTAATTCATGATGTGTTTTTGAGTCTTAGTTATTTAAAAACATTTTTATTCGTTGACAGTTTCATACATATATACAATGTATCTTTATCACATCTATCTTCAGCTTCCTCCTCTTNCTTTTCCTCCTCCTATTACCCACTGAATAGAATTTGTGTTGCTTGCATAAGCATGGAGCCTACCTGCAGCCATATCCATGAAGAAAAATAGACTTCCTCTCCTCCAGTAGCCACCAATTGGCGACAACTCCACTGCTAGGCATGGAACTTCATGAACCCCTTCCCTTAACCATGCTTGGATTATTCACTGGCTTGATTCTGTGCAGTTTTTTGCAGGTTATCCTAGATTCTGTGAGTTGGTGAATTCAGTGACCATGTCATATCTAGAAGGCATCGTTTGCAGCACTCCTCTCCATTCTTCGGCCCCGTCTACTGTGTGTTTTCTGATTTATACAGAAGTCTTTTTTAGGGCAGCTTACTCAGTAGTTGGACCAGTTATGAGTCTCTGTATTGACTGCCCACTGCAAAAAGAATCTTTTTTGACCATAGTTGGAGCAGCACTAATCTATGGGTATAAACATAAATATTTAGAAGGCAGTTTGACGGAATGTCTTTAGCAAAGTAATGGGTCCTTCTCCTGGGGCTCATGACCTCCTAGTCTCCTTGGCTTTTGACCATGATTGCAATATTCCTTCTTGTGGAGCAAGTTTAGATCCCATCAGAAAATAGTTGGCTATCTCTGTAATAGTCATGCCACTTTCCTTGGTTCTTTTAAAGTTTTATAAATGGCATCACTATTGCCTTAGTTATATTAAGATTTGAGTGTCACTTCCCCACATTTTTTTAACTAATCTTTGAGAAGCTGATGGAAGCTAAACTACTTTGGTAAAATGTATATCCATAGGCATTTGCGTATGATTTGGGGACTTCTTGAAGCTTTCTGAAGCCTATCTGTGGACATAATTTAAAAACTGTTACTTTTTTTTTNAAANAGTTTTTCATCTTTTCATTTTCTACATCAGTGATCTTTAGTGTTGTTATACATGTCTATATGTAAATATAACATTCCATGCATATTTACTTGTGTGCTGTTGTGTTAGAAAGTCTTGATCAGTGGATGTAGCTCGATGATAGAGTACTTGCCTTTCATACACAAGACCATAGACTCAATCCCTAATGGCAGTACTGTCAACAAACAAACAAACCAAACTAAAACCAAACCAAACAAACCACAAAGCCTTTATATGTGTTAATATAAACAAAATGGAAACATAAAAAGTTTTAATAGGGCTAGAGAAGATGGCTCATTGGATGAAATGCTTGCTGTGCAAAAATGAGGGCTGGAGTTCAGATCTTCAGAACCCATATCAGAAAAGCCTGGTGGGCATGATGGCCTCCCTTTGATCCCAGTGGATAGGAAGCAAAGATAGGAAATCTCTATAGCCAAGATGGAAAAACGACAAGCTCTGGTTCAGCAGAAGACATTACCTGAATAAATGCCTCAANGGGGAGAGAAATAAGAAAGGACACTTGTGAATTGGAGTGATGACTCAGAGGTTAATAACACTGGCTGCTCTTCCAGATGAGGCAGTTCAATTCCTAATACCCATATGGCCCCTCAGCACCATTTGTTACTCCAGTTCCAGGGGATCTGCTGCCCTCTTTTGGCCTTTACAGGCACTACATGAATGTGTTGCATAGACGTGTAGGCAAAGTAGCCATACATAAAATAGTAAGTTGAAATTAAAATTTAGATGAAAGATAGCTGATGTTTAACTTGGGCCTCCACATATGTGTCACATGCACATACCTTCTATATGTGTTCACACTCATACATGCATGCATAGCATAGCATAGCAACATACATACACCAAAAAATGTTTGTTTCAGAAAATGAAGTAATTTATATTTAAGCAAACTACTTAAAATTAAAGATATAACATTGTCTCTTCCAAGAGGAATATTTTTTTTGTTGTTTTTGAGACAGGATTTGTCTGTATAGTCTTGACTATTCTGGAACTTACTCTGTAGGCCAGACTGGCCTAAAACTCACAGAGATCTTCCTACCTCTGCCTCTTGAGTGCTGGGATTAAAGGTGTACACCGTCACCACCCGACTGCCATAGGAATATTTTTTTCATAACTTTTATCTGTTTAATTTTGGAGACAGGGTCTTGTTATTATGTATTGTTTAGATGGCTTCAAAGATCTGGTGTAAGGACCTGCCTTAGCCTCCCAAGAAACTCAAACTACTAATACACACTTTTGGATATAGCTGTTTTTATAATTGTTTATGAAGTGTGTGTGGGATTCATCTTGAAGAATATGTCATATTTGGTTGTGTTATGAATGAATAATCTCTTGAGTGATGAGTTCCTACTAGGAGAATATTAGCCTGACTTGTTTTCATATGTATTGGTATGCTTCTTGAATTATAAAATTGTTTGATAGATTCCACTTATGAGAAATTGGTTAAAACCAAACAATATAATGTCTAAATGTGAAAACATACTTAATTGGTGACAGAAACTGCAATTCACTGAAAGTTAATACATGAGAACACCTCCCTCAGTTTCTGTTATATCCCTTGTCCCTCAGGATCACTTATATACTGCATGTGACCCTGAATGGATGACATATAAACTGAATGAAGTGTTAGAATATTTACTGATTGTGTGACCTTAATGTTAAAAGCTCAATTCTGAAATGATCTGAAATTTAAAATATTTTGAATATTGACATGATGGCTGAAAATTCCTTAGACTTTGGAGCATGTGAGATTTTTTTAGATTAGGAATATAAAACGAATAAGGTCTTGAACCTGTTCTACAATCTGAGAAATTCCAAAACCTCAAATATTTCTTGTCACAGTAATTTTGGGTAAAGTATACTCTCTATGTATTAAATAGCAGTGAAATGTATTTTTGGCAATATAGTGCTTACTTTTTATGTATTAAAGGGATTATTTGGTATGACTGGATCCCATATTGGAAACTTTAGGAAGCAGTAAGTTTCAGTGTGATCTTTCCTTGTCATTTATCTTCTATTTTCAGACATTGCTTTATAGAAATATTTGCATTTTAACTACATGGGTCATAGTTCTAATACCTATTATTNTATAGTACGTTGAACATTTAATATTTTCTCCATTTGAAATTATTTTTATCTCTTTTCCACTCCTTCAGAAAATTTGATTGTTTTGGAGAGAGAATGTATTGTGGATACTGCTACTTCCCTTCCTTGTGCCCACAGCTATCTCTCCCAACAAATTGTAACATTCTTTCCTATTTAGATCTNCTTTAGAATTGCTTTCTATAACTGTGTAGCCATCCTTAAATTTTGGAGTGTTGAAAGTTTTCTTTTTTTTTAATAATTTTTTTTAAAGGTAGGTGTATGCTGTGTAGCNCAGGCCTACCTTGGACTCTGATCTTCCTTTCTTAGACTAATGAGTGCTGAGATTGCAAGCACCTGCCACCATACACAACAAAAACTGTTTTAAGTATTAATGCCCCACCTTTATNAAATGGAAAAATTTGTCAATTATGCTGTGTTTTTGCCTTCTATATTTTAAGACANCTACTTTTTAGTTATTTGTGTTATCTTCTAATNTAAGATTATAAACATTTTAAGAATCTAGATTCCAACTGGGTGTGGTGGCACAGACTTTTAATTTCAGCACTCAGGAGGCAGAGGCAGGCTGATCAATGTGAGTTTCAGGTCAGCCTGGTCCATGTAGTCCTTTCCAGGACAATCAGGGCAATATAGAGAAACTCGATCTCAAAAGAAAAAGAGAAGAAAGAAAAAGAAAAAAAATCATGATTCCTGTTTATATTTTAAAACCTTTCAATATTGACTTACATTACATTAGGTTATTTGTAAGGTATTATTGCTTTAGAATTATATGACGTGNTTTTGAGAACATTAATTAGTGTACCAATTTTTGAAACAAAAATATGAAGTGGGTCATACATTTGTGTTATTTTTGACTTCTAGTTTTTATTGTGTTTTAGTGATACTGAATTTATTTTTCTTTTTTATCTTAGAATACTTTTATGAATTATTCCTTTGGAATTGACTTGTATTTTCTAACTTTAAATTACTGGACAAAGAAGGCTTGTGAATTAGATGTTGATTAAATACCTCTTAAAGTATATTTGGTTCTGAAGCAATAGGTTTGTTTTAATTAGAATATTTACTAATTTTGCAAAGTCAAATTTGAGCTATTATAAATTTTTAATTATAAGAAGACACATGGTTAAGTTTTCACAATAGGTTCGATTTACCCCAAGGAAGTAGTAAGTCAATAAGCTGTATAGATACATGCATTTAGGATATTTTAAAATATTTTATTTTTATTCTTAATCATGTGTATATGTCTGTGTGTTGGATCTGTACTCATGAGTACAGTGTCCATGGAGGCCAAAAGAGGGTAAGTAAGTTGGAATTGCAGGTTTTTGTGAGCCATCTGATGTGAGTGCTGGGAACTGAATTTGTGTCCTCAAGAGTAGTTAGTGATCTTAACTGGTGAGCTGGCCATCTCTCCAGCCCCCTTGAAGGGCTTTAAAAAATTGTGTGTGTGTGTGTGTGTGTGTGTGTGTGTGTGTGTGTGTGTACACATTCATTTATGTGTATGCTTCTTTCTGAGTACATTCACACGTTTGTGTGGGTGGATGTGCAGGGAGTCCAGAAGAGGGCATTGGATCCTTTGGAAGTGGAGTTAAGAGCATTTGCAGGAAGCCTGGCTTGATATGTGGATGCTGGGTTTCAAACTCCAGTTCTTATGATTCTACAACAACCACTTAACTACTGAAGGGCTGGAATGTTTAGCTGTGTTAAATGTCTGACATGTCAGATAAGTTAAGGCATGATCTCTCTTCAGCTAAGTGGAAGAAGTCATTGGTAACTTCTGAGACAGATTGCAGCAGATGTTAATTGGTAGTGAATAGGAATAGCAAAGTGAAGACAGAATTTGAGTTAGTATTTCAGTAAACTTTTTTTAAAGAGAAGGAGAAAATGTTGAATCTAGGGTGATTTATTTAAAATAAGAGAAAATAAACAGTATTCTGATAATAGTTCTTCCAGATTCAAGTGAGAGGCAGGAAATGAAGACAGTACGGCTCCTGAGTCAACTGGGCTTGATGGGATATAGTGTACACGTACATGGAGGGGTTAGTTGTTAAATTGTTTTAAGTTTCCTTTTTATGTGTGTGTTGGTGGTTTGCCTGCATGTATGTCTGCATCATGTGCCTGTCTGGTGCCAATGAAGGTCAGAAGAGGACATCAGAACTCTTGAAACTGGAGTTACAGATGGTTGTGAGCTATCGTGTGGGTGCTAGGAATTGAATTTAGGTCCTCTGGAAGAGCATCCAGTCCTCTTAACGGCTGAGCCATCTCTCTAGCCTGAGTGATTAATTTTGAATGGAATGTATATGTCCAGGAGGGAAGTAGGTAAAAGAAGGTTCATTTAAAGTATTTCACAGTAGTGACATGGTATTTGCTAGTAAATTCTACCAACTTCATAATTAAAAATAATATTTTTCAATGGTACCATAATAAGATATAGGAAAACATTTAAAAAATAAAATTAATTATNAAACTCTCCTAGGATACCTGATACAATGTGGATTTCAAGCCTTCTTTTTAGAGATTCCTAGTCAGTGTTTCTGAAATAACAAGGCAAAGATATTCCACGCAGAAGAATAGCATTTAGAAAGGAATAGCTCTCGTGAAACATAACAAATTCAGTCACTAACAAGAAGCTTGGAAGAATTATGCAACAAATGCCATATATTGTATGTAGTATTATGTGTATTATATGTGGAACATCACATTTAAATAATTTAATACTTGACATACAGTTAATAGTAAAGTTTAGTTAAAATTACCATTCTTTTGTGAAGATTAACTACTTCATAATTTGTACTGGTGAATTTGTTTTGGATTTTGGAGTGAAATGAGCTCTGAGAATGTACATTGCAAACTTTAATCTGTGCTTTTATTCTCATAGGATTTTTTCTCTGCTCTCAGCAATACTACATTTGGGTAATATCTCCTACAAAAAGAAGACCTATCGGGATGACTCTATTGATATCTGTAATCCTGAAGTACTGCCTATTGTCTCAGAATTATTAGAAGTGAGTCATTCATTTTCAGTCCTTATTTCAGATACTGGGTAGCTTCTTTTGATTTTATATATCCTTTATACTTGTAAATGGGTTTATTTAGTTAAAAATGATTTTATTTGATACTATTTTAAAGTATTTTAAATTCCAGAAGATGGAATTCCTCCTGGATCCCTCCCTGCCTTACTTTACTTACGAGTGTGCCAGGATCCTTAGGTCTGTGTTTTCTCCCTTGCCTTCTTAGCCCCAAACACTTAGAATCCCTCAGTTTGTTGATCAGGGTGATTATTTCCACTCTAGATAGCTTATTGTCCTCGGCCCATGTTAATGTTGCTCTTTCTAATTTTAGGTTT
>LZPO01055199.1:187050-210682 GCA_001675575.1 Neotoma lepida
AAAACGATAAGAAAAAAAAGAGAGAAAAGTTTATAGCTTCAAAACATCCATATTATAAAACAAGATAAGCCAAAAATCCAGTGTTCTACTGCTTCTAAGGAGGCTTAGATAAAAGTATAAACACAATGTAAGCAGGACATTGTAGATTAGATTGGAAATAAAAAAGTACAGAATAAATAAGCAAAACCAGAAAAATTTACCAAAAATATTCAAAATTGACACCTGGCACTAGACTGGCCACAGGACTCAAATTACTAATAGGGACAGGTCTGTTGAACTTACAGAAGTAAAAATAAGGTTATTTCTATGGCTAAAAGCAACAAATTAGACACTTTGAAATGGAAATATTGGTAGAAAAGTACAAACAACAAATATTGATTCCTGAAGGAATAGAAGATTGAATTCTGGCTTATAACTTAGAAGTTATATTAGTAATTGTTAATTTGGCATACCCATACAGTGAAACGTTCATAAAAGGAATGAAGTACTGGTAAATGTTGTGCCACATATTTAAGAAAACCAAACTAAAAACAACAACAACAACAAAGTAGCCAGGCGTGGTGGTGTGCACCTTTAATACCAACACTCAGTAGGCAGAGACATGCTGTCTCAACCCTCTCCCCCATAAAAGCAGTATGCTCTGTGAAAAGAAGTACAAAAGGCTNTCTTGTATGATTCTATTTATAAGAATTGTTAGGANTCAAATCCGTAGAGGTAGAATTTTGATTGATTGTCTGGAAATGATGTAGTGCTAAGAGACGAGGTTCTAAGAGTGTAAGAACCAGGAGTGGTAGTGAACACCTGCCATCTCAACACTTTGAAGGCTGAGTGACAGAGGAGTTTGAGGTCAGCTTCAGCTACATAGTAAATTTGGAGTAAACCTAGACTACATAGTGAGTCTCTGTTCTATGTATAGGGTATCTTTTTGATGTGATCAACATACTTTAAAATTGATTGTGGTGATGGTGTATAGCTTTGTTAGTTATACTAAGAAGTATTGACTTGCAGTTTGAATAGTGAATTATGTGATGTGAATTATATTTCAGTGATGCTGTTATATGTAAACACACAAAATTAATGTTTATTGTTCATTTACTAATAATACCCTCATTCATCAGTGGAAGAACATAACCAAATCATGTCATATTCTTGCCTTGTGACATTACTTGGCAATAGGAAGGAATAAACTGGTGATTATCATAGTTAATAAGTTATAAAAATTACTGAGCAAAGAGGCAGCAATATTATTTCATTTGGTTTAGGAATGGGCAAAGTAGTACATAGAGAAAGATGTACTATGAAATATGATTGCCTTTGGTAGTGTTGGAGGCAAGAGTAGTATTTTGATAGGAAAGGATGATAACTTGGGGAGGGATAAAATGTCTATATCCTGGTTCAGGCTTACATGAATGTAGATATTTGCTTAAACACATCAAGCAGTATACTTAATAAGCCTGGACCTAAGAGCCAGATGCATGAGAACACATCTACAATCCTCACTACTTAAGAAGGTGAGGTAGGAAGATCACTTGGCCTCCAGGAGTTTGGAGATCTGCCAGTCAACATAAGCCAAGAGGAGTCCTAAGCCTGGGGCCTGCCAGAATAAAAACTTAGGCTCCAAGATCTGGCCTCACGTGTGAATTGATATAGTTGGAGCTTGGATTGTCAGCTTAATTTTTCTGTCACTAAAATGGCTTTTGGAAAATTCTATCCACTAGCCTTACATAGAAAAGCAAAAAGAACTTTAATAAACCTTAAATAGATACTTCTAAGTTCTCTTTAAAACAATCAGTACTCTCATCTGTACCTTTGTAAGTGGTGGCATCTGGATTTATAGTATGTGCTAGTGCATAATGTCATGTAGCACTCAGGAGGCCGAAGACAGTAGGATTGCTGTGAATTTGAAGTCAGCCTAAGCTACCTAGATTAAAAAAAGCCAAAAACAGAAAACCTGCTTCAAAAATCTGTATCCTGTGTCTAAAACAAACAAAAAAGCAAAACAATAAATTAAGTAATCGTAACCTCTCCAAATAAAACCAGTTTATGCAATACTTTAGAAAATAACCTCNACTGAAAATATATTTACAAATTACCCTAGGACAGTCAAGTCATCTGAAAAAGGAGTTGCTACACACAAAAAGCAAGAAGAATAAAATTTTAAGGTGTAGAAATGGTGTTATAGTCTTTAAAACAGTGTTTAAAGCCGTTAAAATGCTTGTAAAAGGTATAAAAAGTAGAATGAAAGGAATAGGACACAGGGTATTTAAAACATTAGATATGACATTGAATCACAAAACTACAAAGATACAAAAATACTCCAGTGACACTGGTATCACCTAAGGCTAGTGTGACTGAACTGCTACTGGTAGCTGCGGAGTTACATTGCAGATTAGGACAGCAGTTGCTTAAGGGGCAGCTACTGAATTTAATGAAAACCAACACCATCCCTTCCCATCTGTCCTCTGCCCCTGCACACCCTCCCCCCGCCAATAAAACAAAATTCAAGAGAAAAAAAGGAAATAAAATGAGAAAAATTAAAAAAGGGAAAGAATTAAAAATCTCATCATGGTAGCTGCAGTGTGACCAAACAAATCATGCCGTATATACCTTTGTCCATACATCTCTACTTGCAAGTGTTCATTGCTAAGAGTCCTTGGTCTGGTTCAAGGCCACTGGTCTCTGCTTGTGAGCCTAGCCCTTAACGGCTGAGCCATCCCTCTAGCCCCACCCAGTTTGATAAAATTCTTGAAGTAGATTTCATCTTTTAAAAAGCCTATTTTTATGTCTATCTGATGATTAATAAGATTATGTTTTCTCTGTTAAGTGTAGATAATATTCTTTGAATTTAGAAATCTAGCTTAGGGAATTTCATTGAAATGAAAAAACTACTCTGCAACAGTTTTTGAATTAGTCTTTCTTTGAGCTTTAAAATGACCATCTTGAGAACTNTTTGTAATTTATAACATTGAGTCCCATTCCTAGCTGTATAATGTGTACTAATGGACCATCCGTTCATTATGTATCAATTAATTTGTCCCTAAATTATATAGTTTTCATGTTCAGAGGCAGAATTGTTAAATGTAATCATTATTCCCTAACTCTTAAGGTAATCTGAGTAAATGACACTCTTGAAAAATGGAAACTCTATATTCTACCTTAAATCAATTTCTTGCTAATATTTATGTTATTGAAGCTCCCCCCCCCCCATCTTCAATGCCTGATTGCTAGAATGAGTCACTGGTTAGCACTCTTCTGGGGCTTTGGTCTTTACTTAAATCCTATCTCTTCTCTTTCCTGCTAATAATTCACTTGTTACCTCCTTTTGCAGTGGTGAGGTACAGATTCTCCAGCTATCTCTTCAGATTTATAAATACAAAAGTGCTACTCGGGTTCCTGCTCTTTGGTGCTTCACTCCCTACACTTATCACACACTTGATACCTACAAGTGTGGTTGATTGTCAGATTTGTAAAAGAAATGTTCAGTTTTTTGGTAGATTGTTNGGGTGTAATTTCTCTTGGATTCTATCAATGTTGCCAACTATATACTAATTGTATATAATTGTATACTAAAGATACTTTAGAAAGGAATAGTTTTTGAAGAACAACCAAATAATACAAGTTGTTTGAAATGTTCCTAATACTTCAATCTAGAGATTTAATATGGCATTAGCTCAGAATACTTTGATTAATAAAATAGACATTCTGGATATTTGAAAAGAATATTTGTTTTTTTCCTGTTATTTGTTAATTGGGGAAAATCATATTATTTGATACTTTAAAATATATTAAGATAGTTGGCAGCATTGTCTTTGATTCTCTTATTGGTTTGGGCTTACATGATGTCTTTTCTTTTCTCCATTTTTTTTTGTTTTGTTTTGTTTTGCTTCTTAAGGACATGATGATACAACGCCATGTGCAATTTTGAAAAGTATGGATAGTTTTAGCTTTCTCCAGCACCCAGTCCACCAGAGGAGCTTAGAGATTCTGCAGAGGTGCAAGGAAGAGAAGTACAGTAAGGCTGCAAATCCTCATAACCCTGTCTTGTCACATCCACTGGAAATGGAAATCAAGAGCATTCATGAGGGTGACATGCAGATTGCATAGGCAACATGACCTTCACAATCCTTTTCTCAGACTCTAGTGCTTTCTCTTGAAATTGGTGATATACCTGTTCTTTAATGTGGGTGACTGTCCTGTTGGCTATGGTCACCACATTGTTAATTATCTAGGTTGCCGTCACTGAATTGGTTTCTAGTTTTGTCTTTGAAATATCTGATTCATATCATAAAAATGAACAGTACTTTTTTTCCTATTTGCTTTTTGAAAGTTTTACTGAAATGTAATTAAAGTTAAATAGAAGAGAACAATTTGGTAAGTCTTACATATATAGAAACTCATGAAATTATCACAGTAATCATGATATTCAACATGCCCCAAACTTTCCTCATATCTGGCTAAATTTTGTACTTACTTACACTTGAGTCCTGCGTCAGCAGTGTTATAATTGCGAATCTCTGGAGGATCCATTTAAGTTGATTACAGACCTTGGTTGAGACTTTCTGTCTGATATAAGAGAAGTCATCACATCAGTGTTTAGCGTAAAGAATAACAGAATCAGAATACATTTCTGTTTATTGTTTAAAATTGCTATAAAAGATGCACTTGGTCTCCATTTCTTCCTTTGCTCTTTGTTAGTCCGCATGAAAATAGGTTCTTCTGTCTACTGTATGATTACAATATTTGGGCTTACTCCTATTGTGATAATAAATGAGTTCTTCAGGAAACTTAATTTGTGTATAGTGGACCAAATTTACTCAAGATTTGCTTTGTTTATTTAATAAACTGTAACAGGTTAGGTTACTGCTTTTATTAGTTTTTTAGTTGAAATTCCATAACATTTTACTTAATAAAAGAATAAGTAGAAGTGCTAAAAATAAATATGCTGAGTTCTTTTTCCACTGTATTCGTATAAGAAAATGTATAATGTATCTTGAAAAAAATTGTAATTTTTTTCTTGTAGGAAGAATAAAGGTAAGTCATTTTTAAAAGATATTCTTAGAATTTATTCTTAATTATTACTATTTTATTTAACAGTTTTTTTCATTTATTTTACACACCCACCACAGTTTCCCCTCCCTCCTCTTCTCCCATTTACCCCCCTCCCAATCCATTCCTCCTCCACCTCCATTCAGAAAGGGGCAGGCCCCCCACAGGCTTGAACAAAGCATGGCACATCAAGTTGAGGTAGGACCAAGCTCCTTCCTCTGCATCAAGGCTGGGCAAGGTAATCAGGCATGGGGAACAGATTCTGAAAGCCAGTTAAGCATCAGGGAAAGATCTTGATCTCACTGCTAGGAGCCTTACAAACAGACCAAGCTACACAACTGTCACACANATGCAAAGGGCCTAGGTTGGTTCCATGCTCCCTAACTGTTGGTCCAGAGTCCATAAGCTCCCAGGTGCCCAAGTCAGCTAGCTGTCTCTGTGGGTTCCCATGTCATGACCTTGACACCTCTGTTTCCCTCCTCCCTTTCTTCAGGAGGACTCCTGGAGCTCCTCCCAGTGCTTGGCTGTGGATCTCTGCATCTGCTTCCATCAGTTATTGGACAAAGGCTCTCTATTGACAATTAGGGTAGTTACCAATCTGATTACAGTAGATGACCAGTTCAGGCATCCTGTCCACTATTGCTAGGAGCCTTACCTGGGGTTGTCCTTGTGGATTCCTGGGAGTTTCCTGGCACCAGGTTTCTCCCTAACTCTGAAATGCGCCTGCCCACCCATCAAAACATCTCTTTCTTTACTTTCCTCCTCAGTCCGAGCCCCAACCTGCCTCCCTAGTCAAGCCCTCCCAACCTGATCCGTCAAGTTCCCACCCTCCTTCCCCCCAGTTTACCCAGGAGATCTCATCTATTTTCCCTTCCCAGGGAAATCCATGCATCCCACTTTGGGCCCTCTTTGTTATCTAGACTCTCTGGGACTAGATTGTAGGTTGCTTATCCTGTACTCCTAATATCCGCTTATGAGTGAGTACATACCATGTTTGTCTTTCTGGTTTTGGGTTACCTTACTCAGAATGATTTTTTTGAGTTTCGTCCATTTGCCTACAAATTTCATGAGGTCATTGTTTTTTACAGCTGAGTAATATTCAGTTGTGTAAATATACCACATTTTCCTTATCCATTCTTCAATTGAGGTCCAGTTTATTTGGTGTTCTATAAGCTTCTTGTATCTTCATAGGCATTTCCTTTTTTAGATTGGGAAAATTTTCTTCTATGATTTTGTTGAATGCATTTTCTATGCCTTTGAGCTGGTATTTTTCTCCTTCTGTCTCTATTATTCTTAGGTTTGGTCTTTTCATGGTGTCCCAGATTTCCTGGATGTTTTGTGTTAAGAATTTTTTGGATTTAACATTTTCTTTGACTGATGAATTTATTTCCTCTATCGTATCTTCAATGCTTAAGATTCTTTCTTCCATCTCTTGTATTGTGCTGGAGATGCTTGCATCTGTAGTTCCTATTTGCTTACCCAGATTTTCCATTTCCAGGATTCCCTCGGTTTGTGTTTTCTTTATTGCCTGTATGTTGTTGTTATTTTACTCTTTTGTTGGGGGGCCCCACCACCCAGCTCCCAAGTAAATCACACACACAGGCTTATTCTTAATTATGACTGCCTGGCCTTAGCTTGGCTTAGTTTCTTACCAGCTTTTCTTAACTTAACTTATCCTGTCTACCTTTTGCCTTTGGGCTTTTCCCGTTTTCTTATTTCTGTAAGTCTTACCCTTACTCCATGGCTTGCTGTGTAGCTGGGTGGCTGGCCCCTGGAGTCCTCCTCCTAGATCTCCAGATTTCTCCCTCCTCTCTGCCTGTCAACCCTGCTTATCCTTTCTTCTGCCTTGCTATTGACCAGTTCTTTATTAGACCATCAGGTGTTTTAGACAGGCATAGTACAGTAACACAGCTTCATAGAGTAAACAAATGCAACATAAACAAAAGTAACACACCTTAAAATATTCTGCTACATTTCCNTCTTTTGTCTAAATAAAAATAAAGGTTTTAACTTTAACATAGTATAACTACATACAACTGAAAGGACCAAGCAGNTGCCATAGCAGGCTGTAGTCCTCTCTCATAGATCAGGCCTCAATTTCAGTTTCCTGAGATTTGAACAAGCAGTTTCTGGAAGGGCCATGAACAAAAGACAATCACTGATGCCCCTGCCAGCAGGGCCAGGGAGAAGGATGCACCAGGCCTGGGCCACTGAACCAGCCCCCACAGTCAGTACATGCTAGGCCAGCCAGCCTTCACAGCAGCTCAAGGACAAAGACTGGGACTTGTCCAGGCCTCCCTCAAAATGGGTAACTGTAACCCCCAACTAACCCTAGCCAATTAAGAGTTACTAACATGATTGCCACTCACATAAACCAATCCTGAGTCTGTTCCTATGTAGTTTGAAGACCCCAACCCCTCCACCCCCTTACTTTACTCCCTATAAATACCCTGCCCATTGCTACTCAGGGTCTCTCCTATATATGCTTTGAATGATCATAAAGATAATTATTTTCTTCAGACTCTTGAGGAAAAAAATAAAGGTAGGGCAGAGGGGGGAAGGAGGATAGAAAGAGGGGTGAGGGAGAGTGGAAGGGAGAGGGAGAGTAGGTGTGTGTTGTGGTGAAGGTTGTGGTGAAGCCCTGCTGCTGTGTCATATAGATGGAGAGGCCAAGGTTAATAGAACAGTAAAAAGACTCATTGTTTTTGCATTGTATTTGGTCTCTTGGTGGTCTTTGGGGGACTCTGGGTTCAACAACAACAAAAACAATTACCAAGTAGGAATTCCATTTACAATATTCTGTCCATTTGTAGTTAGCATATTCAAAGAAAATAATGCATTATCTATCCTATCTTAGTGAATACAAAGTTTTATATCTAACTTTCATAACTGAGGAAAACTGCAACTATAACTATTAAGTCTTCAACTCCATCAAAGACCCAGAAGGATGTAGTATTATTTAACAACAGAGACATTTGGCTGCCTGGACAGGTAACCCAAAATTCCTGTGCANTCTTGGGGCATCCATCTTCAGCCTACAGACCTAGAGTATCTGGCAGACTTTTCTATGAAGCAGGAATTTTGGACTGTCCTGCCTTGTGGCAATATTCATCAATCGCTTCCCTCTGTGTCCTGCAGAACATCTAGCAGACTCTTCTGTGAAGCAGAAAGTTTGAAAGACTGTCCTGCCTTGTTTTGGTAAAGTTCAGCAGTCTTTTTCAAACTGTGTGTCCTGCATGTCCAGTCTGTACAGCACATTGTCAGCAGTCAAAGGCAAGAACAGTTTCTTTGCCCAGTGGCTAACTTTGCCACAATGAAATCAAACTCCATAAGGAGAGTTTCTTCAGTGCCCATCATCTTCTCTCAAGTAAATTGGTGCTGCCAGGAGCAGATGTGCCTCATTGTCATGAAAAACTTTGTGTTAACAAAACATTTTAAATATCATATTCTATATGTTTTTGAAAGGTTTGAAGACCATCTATCAATGTAAAATATATCTATATGCTCTGGAAAGTATACCTAACATATCTACAATTTTGATTGTTATAAATGATTAACCACTAACCTATGTTTCCTGATTATCTATATAGTTAATAATAGCTTTCAAAAACTAGAATTCTACCTTACATTTTTAAATAAACTTCATCGGTACAATACCTTAAACAAGAATAGAAACATATATACAATATATTGTAACAAAAATAACCTTAAATGTTTATCAGTATACAAAAATCCTTTAAACAAGAGTAGAAACATATATACAGTGTAACAAAAATAACTTTAAATTTGTATCAATATACCATATTCCCCTAAATGATAACAAACATGCATAACCCGTCAAATAACCAAAAACCACCCACACCCCTCTTGGCGATGTGGACATAGTATTCTCTAAACTGCTTCTTGCTATTTGTGGACAAAGTATCTTTAGGGTCCCAGAGAGAAAATTTGAGATAATGACCAAGTTCTGGAAAGACCACCAGTAACCTTTGCTGATAGATATCATCTGTCAAGTTTTAGGAGGTCTCGCCTAATGAAACCTGATCCATATTAACCCTGAAGGAATCCACAGCCCCTCATCTCCTATGGGAACAAAATTCCAAAGCATTTTTTATTTCCACTTGACAAATACATCTTTTGACTTTTTAAAAGTTAAGGCATTCCTAAAGTATATAGGCTGATTTATTTCAACAGTCCCTCTTTCAATTCCAAGTCTCTTTGCTTTTCAATAATCAAAAAATTCAAAATCAGCACATTCAGGATCCAGACTCCCTGTGTATTTCCCATCTTTACGTGGCTTATTTTCTTTTACTTTCTCTTTAAAGACTTTATTTTACAAATTGTTCATTTTTTTTCTATGACTATACCCTTTTCCTTTTCTTAAGCCTACACACATTGTTAAACACATTGTAACTTGCTTAGAGGTTTTTGCATCTGGACTTCTTTTATTGTNTATCTTGAGCCTCTTTTGACTGTGTGAGCAAACCTTTAAACTGCTAACCTATACCTGTATTCTCCACCAGCAGCTCTCACCTGGCTCTGTCCACTTCTCGGGTCATGAAAACCAAGCGTGAAACTTGGGGCTGGTTGGTCAGAGGTTTGTCTGAGCAGGAACTGCATTCAACCTTCCTAGAGCTCTAGAATGCCAATGCTTGAATTGCGGCAGGAGCTTTTACTTAGTTTTTTTGTTCCCTACTTAATGTACTAGCTGCTCTAAGGTTCAGTGACCAGCAGAAACTGTCCNGTCAAAACTCTTAAAGGAGCTGTATACTATTTTAACTCAGCTTTCTTAAGCCCTGTGTGGAAATAAGGGCCCCACATTGGGTGCCATTTTGTTGTTAGTATTTTACTCTTCNGTTGGGGGGTCCACCACCCAGCTCCCAAGTAAATCACACACATAGGCTTATTCTTAATTATGAATGCCCGGCCTTATCTTGGCTTAGTTTCTTGCCAGCTTTCCTTAACTTATCCTGTCTACCTTTTGCCTCTGGGCTTTTCCCATTCTCTAACTTCTGTAAATCTTACCCTTACTCCATGGCTTGCTGTGTAGCTGGGTGGCTGGCCCCTGGAGGCTTCCTCCTTTTCTGGCTGTCCCATCTCTCCTTCCAGTTTTCTCCTTCTATTTATCCTTTCTGCCTGCCAGCCCCACCTATCCTTTCTCCTGCCTTGCTATTGGCCGTTCAGTTCTTTATTAGACCATCAGATGTTTTAGACAGGCACAGTAACACAGCTTCACAGAGTTAAACAAGTGCAACATAAACAAAAGTACACATCTTAAAATATTCTACTACACCTCCATTTCAGATTTCAAGTTTTGAACTGTTTCTTTCACCCGTTTGATGTTTTTTCTTGGCTTTCTCTAAGGAATTTATTGATTTCTTCCAATTTTTTTTTTGTCTTTTCCTCAATTTCTTTGAGGGAATTTTTCATTTTCTATTTAAGGGCCTCTATCATTTTCATAAAGTTGTTCTTAAGTCATTTTCTTCTGCATCATCTGCTTTGGGATGTTCAGGTCTTACTGTTGTATGACTACTGGGTTCTGGTGGTGCCATATTGCCCTTTATGTTGTTGGATGTATTCTTACATTGGTGTTTACCCATCTGTTCTTCCAAGTGGTGTAGCTGGTGCTTGTGCCTATAGGGGCCGCTGTTCTTCCAACTGGTTTGGGTGATGCTTAGTGCCTATAGGGTGGGCTGATATTGTGAGAGAGGGCTGTCCTGAGGGCACTGCTGGGGTAGGTGTGGTTGGGTGGCAGAGTGGACCTTGTGGAAACAGAGTCCAGTGGGTGGCGGTGGTGGTGGCGGTGGTGGTGTAACCTGCCTGCAAGTCTCTCACCTGCTGGGTTTTGCACCAGTGCACTGGGGTTCCACCAGCTATTGCTGTTATTTCTCAAGATACACAGTCCTCATTCTAATTGTTCATTTTGGTATTCTCAATCTTTCAAAAACAATATATGGATTCTTTGAGGACAACTTAAATGAACTTTACTTAATTTTAAAGTAGTTGCATGTAGTTCAGTTGCTTTGTTTGTTTCTTCATGATTGAGCCTGGCAACTACAGATTAGATCCTATTGTAGTTTATGGGTCCCATTTCAGTGTAGGCTGCATGAAGAAATTGTGCATTGGCAATTCCTTAATTTCTACATATTGTGCTTTCATTTATTTTATACATATATTCCATTTTCCACTGCAGTTACATTCAGGTACCGCTTTAAAATATTTTGGTACTACTGTTATATAATCATAGCACACTACATGTCTGGAATGCATCTAAAATGTTTAAAAAGAAAAAAAGTATTTTAAATTCTTTTTTTAATTTATTTCTTTTTATTTAAGTGGGTATGCATGTNCGCGTGCATGTGTTTGTATGTTTGTATATGGCACATGTATACAGGTGCTTTTGGAAGCCAGAAGCATGTCATGTCAGATCCCCTGGAGCATGTGAACTGCTTGTTGTGGGTGCTGGGAATTGAACTTGGGTCCTCTGGAAGAGTGATTAAATGCTCTTAACTACTGAGTCATCTCTCCAGCCCTTAAATTCCTTTTTTCTTTTAATTTATTTAAAATTTTTTCCATTTTACTTATCAACCACAGTTCTCCCTCCCATCCCTCCTCCTGCTACCCCCCTCCCCCCATCCACTACTCCAAAAGGGTAAGACCTCCCCTGGGGAGTCAACAAAGCCTGGTACATTCTATTGAGGCAGGACCAAGCCACTCCCCCCTGCATCAAGGCTGAGCAAGGTGTCCCACCATAGGTAATGGTCTCCAAAAAGCTAGCTCATGCACCAGGGATAGATCCTGATCCCTCTGCTAGGGGCTCCTCAAAGAGACCAAGTTATGCAACTATCTCCCATGTGCAGAGGGCCTAGTTCAGTCCCATGCTGGCTCCACAGCTGTTGATCTAGAGTTTATGAGTTCCCATGAGTTTGGTTCAGTTGTCTGTAGATTTCCCCATCATGATCTTGACTCCTTCCTCAACTCCCTCCTTTNCTCATATAATCCTTTCTTCCTCTCTTCACTGGATTCCTGGAACTTGGCATGGTGCTTGGTTGTGGATCTCTGCATCTGCTTCCATCAGTAACTGAATGAAGGCTCCNTGATGACACTAAGGGTATTCACCAATCTGATTACTGGGGTAGGCCAGCTCAGGCACCCTGTCCACTATTGCTAGTAGTCTAAGCTAGGGTTGTCCTTGTGGATTCCTGGGAACTTGCCTAGCACTACGTTTCTCCCTATCCCCACAATGTCTCCCTCTATCAGGATATCTCTTTCATTACTCTCCCACTCCATCCCTCTCCCCACTCAACTACCCTGTTCCCTCATGTTCTCATCCCCCATCCCCTCCCCTCTACCGCCCTCCCTCCCTCAGTTTACTCAGGAGATCTCATCTATTTCCCCTTACCAGGGCAACCCAAGTGTCACTCTTAGGGTCTTCCCTGTTACCTAGCTTTTCTGGAGCTGTGGGTTATAGTCTGGTTATCCTTTGCTTTTACATCTAGTATCCACTTATGAGTAAGTTCATACCATGTTTGTCATTCTGAGTCTGGGTTACCTCACTTAGGATGATATTTTCTAGTTCCATCCATTTCCTGCAAAGTTCATGATGTCATTGATTTTTACCGCTGAGTAATACTCCATTGTGTAAGTGTACCACATTTTCTTTATCCATTCTTCAGTTGAGAGGCATCTAGCTTGTTTCCAGGTTCTGGCTATTACAAATAATGCTGCTATGAACATAGTTGAGTTGTGTCCTTGTGGTATGATTGAGCATCCCTTGGGTGTATATGCCCAAGAGTGGTATCATTGGGTCTTGAGGTAGATTGATTGCCCAAAAGTGGTATCATTGGGTCTTGAGGTAGATTGATTCCCAATTTTCTGAGAAGTGGCCATACTGATTTTCAAAGTGGCTGTATAAGTTTGCACTCCCACCAGCAGTGGAGAAGTGTTTCCCTTCACATCCTCTCCAACATAAGCTGTTCTCAGTGTTTTTGATCTTAGCCATTCTGACAGGTGTAAGATGGTATCTTAGAGTCATTTTGATTTGCATTTCCCTTAATGACTAAGGATGTTGAGCAATTCATTAAATGTCAGCCATTTGAGATTCTTCTGTTGAGAATCCTCTCTATAGATCTGTACCCCATTTTTTAATTGGATTATTTGGTATTTTGATGTCTNGTTTCTTGAGTTCTTTATATATTTTGGAGATCAGCCCTCTTTCAGATACGAGGTTGGTGAAGATCTGTTNCCCATTCTGTAGGCTGTCATTTTGTCTTATTTACTTTGTCCTTTGCTTTAGAGTTAAGCTCTTCAGTTTCAGGAGGTCCCACTTATTGATTGTTGCTCTTAGTGTCTGTGCTACTGGTGTTATATTTAGGTAGTGGTCTTCTGTGCCAAGCGTTCAAGGCTACTTCCCACTTTCTCTTCTGTCAAGTTCAGTTTAGGTTTTTGATCCACTTGGATTTGAGTTTTGTGCGTGGCGATAGATATGGCTATATTTGCAATCTTTTACATGTTGACATCCAGTTAGGCCAGCACCATTTGTTGAAGATGCTTTCTTTTTTCCATTGTGCCGTTTTGGTTTCTTTGTCTGAAATCAGGTGTTCATAGGTGTGTGGATTAATGTCAGGGTCTTCAGTTCAGTTCCATTGGTCCATATGTCTATTTTTATGTCAATACTAAGCTGTTTTTATTACTATAGATCTATAGTAGAGCTTGATGTCAGGGATGGTGATGCCTCCAGAAGTTCCTTTATTTATTGTACAGGATTCTTTTAGCTATCCTGGGTTTTTTGTTTTTCCAGATGAAGTTGAGTATTGTTCTTTCTAGATCTGTGAAGAATTGAATCGGGATTTTGATGGGGATTGCATTGAATCTGTAGATTGCTTTTGGTAAGATTGCCGTTTTTTAAATGTTGATCCTACCTATCCATGAGCATGGGAGTTCTTTCTTTTTTCTGATATCTTCTTAAATTTCTTTCTTCAGCGACTTAAAGTTCTTATCATACAGGTCTTTCACTTCTTTGGTTAGAGTTACCCCAAGGTATTTTATATAATTCGTAGCTATTGTAAAGNATGTTGTTTCTCTGATTTCTTTCTCAACCCATTTATCATTTGTATATAGGAGGGCTACTGATGTTTTTTAAGTTAATCTTGTATCCCACCACATTACTGAAGGAGTTTATCAGCTGTAGGAATTCCCTGGTAGAATTTTTTTGGTCACTTATGTATACTATTATATCATCTGCAAAGAGCAAAAGTTTGACTTCTTCCTTTCCTATTTGTATCCCCTTGATCTCCTTTTATTGTTTTACTGCTCTAGCTAGAACTTCGAGTACTATATTGAATAGATATGGAGTGGACAGCCTTGTCTTGTTCCTGGTTTTAGTGGAATCGCTTCGAGTTTCCCTCCATTTAATTTGACATTTGCTGTCGGCTTGCTGTAAATTGCCTTTATTATGTTTAGGTATGTTTTTTGTGCCTGATCTCTCTAGGACCTTTATCATGAAGGGGTGTTGGATTTTGTCAAAGGCTTTTTCAGCATCTAATGAGATGATTATGTGGTTTTTTTTTCCTTTCAGTTTGTTTATATGGTGTATTACATTGACAGATTTTCATATATTGAATCATCTTTGCATCCCTGGGATGAAGCCTACTTAGTCATGGTGGATAATTTTTTTGATGTGTTCTTGGATTCCGTTTGCCAGTATTTTATTGAGTATTTTTGCATCAATGCCCATGAGGAAGATTGATTGGTCTGTAATTCTCTTTCTTTGTTGCATCTTTGTGTGGTTTGGGTATCAGGGTAACTGTAGCCTCATAAAAGGAGTTTGACAATGTTCCTTCTGTTTCTATTGTGTGAAACTATTTGAGGAATATTGGTATTAGCTCTTCTTTGAAATCCTGGTAGAATTCTGTGCTGTAACCATCTGGCCCTGGCCTTTTTTTGGCTGGGAGACTTTTAATGACTGCTTCTATTTCCTTAGGGGTTATAGTTCTATTTACATTGTTTATCTGGTCTTGATTTAATTTTGGTATGTAGTCCCTATCCAGAAAATTGTCCATTTCTTTTACATTTTCCAATTGTGTGGAGTATGGTCTTTGAAGTATGACCTGATGATTCTCTGGATTTCCTCAGTGTGTGTTGTTATATTGCTCGCCCTTTTCATTTCTGATTTTGTTAATTTGGATATCCTCTCTCTGCCTTTTGGTTATTTGGATTAGAATTTGTCTATCTTGTTGATTTTCTCAAAGAACCAACCCTTTGTTTCATTGATTCTTTGTATTGTTCTCTGTTTCTATTTTATTGATGTCAGCCCTCAATTTGATTATTTCCTGGCATCTGTTCCTCCTGGGTGAGTTCGCTCCTTTTTGTTCTAGCACTTTCAGGTGTGCTGTTAAGTAAGTCACTAGTGTGAGATTTCTCCAACTTCTTTATGTAGGCATTTAGTGCTATGAACTTTCCTCTTAGTACTGCTTTCATAGTGTCCCATAAGTTTGGGTATGGTGAACATTCATTTTCATTGAATTCTAGGAAGTCTTTAATTTCTTTCTTAACTTCTTCCTTGACCCAGTGGTAATTCAGTTGAACATTATTCAGTCCATGAGTTTGTAGGCTTTCTGTAATTTGTGTTGTTGTTGAATTCTAACTTGAAACCATGGTGATCTGATAAAATACAGGGGGTTATTCCAGATTTTTTTGTATCTGTTGAGATTTGCTTTGTAACTGAGTATGTGGTCAATTTTAGAGAAGGTTCCATGAGGTGCTGAGAAGAAGGTATATTCTTTTATGTTTGGGTGGAATGTTCTATAGAGGTCTGTTAAGCCCATTTGAGTCAAAACATCTGTTAGTTCCCTTATTTCTCTGTTAAGTTTCTGTCTGGCAGACCTATTCATTGGTGAGTGTGGGGTGTTGAAGTCTCCCAGTATTAGTATATGTGGTTTGATGTGCAATTTAAGGTTTAGTAATGTTTCTTTTACAAATGCAGGTGTCCTTGTATTTGGGACATAAATGTTCAGAATTGAGACTTCATCTTCATGGATTTTTCCTGTGATGAATATGAAATGTCCTTCTCTATCTGTTTTGATTAATTTTAGTTTTAAGTCTGTTTTGTTAGATGTTAGGATAGCTACACTAGTTTGCTTCTTTAGTCCATTTGATTGGAAAGTCTTTTCCCAATCCTTTACTCTGAGGTAGTGTCTATCTTTGAAGTTGAGTTTTGTTTCTGGTATTCAGCAGAAGGATGGNTCCTGTTTTCATATCCATTCTGTTAGCTTGTGTCTTTTTATAGGCGAATTGAGTCCATTGATATTAAGGGATATTAATTACCAGTGATTGTTAATTCCTGTTATTTTTTGGTGGTAGTGTGTATGTATTTCCCTTCTTTGGGATTTGCTGGTGTGGGATTATCTATTGCCTGTGTTTTTGTGGGTGCATCTAACTTCCTTGGGTTGAAGTTTTCCTTCTAATGCTTTCTGTAGGGCTGGATTTATGGATAGGTATTGTTTAAATCTGGGTTTTTCATGGAATATCTTGTTTACTCTGTCTATGGTGATTGAAAGTTTTATTAGGTATAGTAGTCTGGGCTGGCATCTGTGGTCTCTTAGTGTCTGCATAATGTCTGTCCAGACTTTCAGAGTCTCCATTGAGAAGTTAGGCATTATTCTGATGGATCTGCCTTTATATGTTACTTGGCCTTTTTCCTTTGCAGGTCTTAATATTCTTTCTTTATTCTATATGTTTAGTGATTTGATGATTATGTGGTGAGGGGACTTTTTTGGGGGGGTCCAGTCTATTTGGTGTTCTGTAAGCTTCTTCTTTCTTCATAGGCATTTCTTTCTTTAGGTTAGGAAAGTTTTCTTTTATGATTTTGTTGAATATATTTTCTGTGCCTTTGAGCCAGTATTCTTCACCTTCTTCTATCCCTCTTATTCTTAGGTTTGGATTTCCTGAACATTCTGTGTTACGACTTTGTTGGCTTTAATGTTTTCTTTGATCGATGAATCTATTCCTCTATCGTATCTTCAACGCCAGAGATTCTCTCTTCCATCTCTTGCATTCTGTTGGTTATGCTTACATCTGTAGTTCCTGTTCGTTTACTCAGATTTTCCATTTCCAGAATTCCCTTGGTTTTTATTTTCTTTATTGCCTCTATTTCAGTTTTCAAGTCTTGAATTGTTTCCTTCACCTGTTGGATTGCTTTTTCTTGGTTTTCTTGGCTTTCTTTAAGGGATTTATAGATTTCTTCAAATTTTTTGTCTTTTCCTCAATTTTTTAAAGGGAANTTTTCATTTCCTCTTTAAAGGCCTCTATCATCTTCATAAAGTTATTTTTAAGGTTGTTTCCTTCTGCTGCTTCTACATTGNGGGGATGTTCAGGTCTTGCTGTTGTAGAACCTTTAGGTTCTGGTGGTGCCGTATTGTTCTTTATGTTGTTGAATGTATTCTTGCACTGGCATCCACCCATCTCTTCCTGTGCCTGTGCGTCTAGGGAGTGTTCTTAGACCAATTGGTACAGAAGGTGTCAGTGCCTCCCTCCAGTGGCCATTCTTCATGTGATTGGTGCTGGCAGTGTCTGTGTCTCAGGGAACTGATGAGGTAGCGGAGGATGGGTGGTTTGGGGGTGGTTGGAGTGGGAGTTGTAGATTACAGGGTCAGATGTGGGGTGGTAGTGGGAAGGCCTGCGTGCAGGAACCTTACCTGTTGGCCAGCTAGTGGGGCTGCAATGAGTGGGAGTAGAGGGGCATGGAGTGTACCTTGGGGCCTAGGGCCTAGAGCCTGGGCTGTCCAGCTGGAAGAACTGGTCCAATAGGTGCTGGCAGTGTCTGTGTCTCAGGGAGCCACTCTTAAATTCTTATATTAAGAAAAAATGCACTAAAATAATGATTGAAGCTTTCACCTTAAGAATCTAGGAAAAAGGACATATTAGACCTTTAAAAAGGAAGAGCAAGCAAATGATGTATAGAGCTAAAAATCAGTGATACTGAAAGTAAATAAGTCTATAATATGTTTATACTGTTGCTTTAGATAGGCAGCATATTCTAAGATAAGCAGGTAGTAGAACAAAGCTTACTTCAAGGCTAGGAAGCAAGGAGAAGAAGAGGCTGGAGGCCAAGAATCACTGTTGTGCATGCACTATTGATGATCCCAATAACTACCACCAGGTCCAACTACTTTAAAAAGTCCCACCACCTTGTGCTAAACCATAAGCCAGACTTATAATGCATTGGCCTTAGGGGGACAGTTAAGATCCAAAACATGTTAACAATCAAGTTAACTCACTGTGTTAACTATCCATAAAAGAAAAAGTATATGATCATCTCAGTAGATGAAAAAAAAGTTTTCCATAATTCTGCACCCATTTCCTTTCAAAGTTGGCAGCTAAGGAGTGGAAAACAGTGCCCTCAATTTATAAAAGGTTTGCATGAAAAAAATCTTAGAGCAGACTTTCCTCAAATACTTAGAACCAAGTAAAGCTTCAAATAGCTACCTGGATTCAGGGTCACAGGCATAGTAGTACAACAACAAAGATACATAAAAGGAATTTGAAAGAAATTACTTAATGTAACTATTAGTAGAGAGAGGTAAAAATATAAAATATTGTCTTAGAACTAAACCCTGAACTTAACTATCTCATAGGATGCCTAATAAATATACAAAATTATAGTATTTCTAAACCCAAATATTTGGAAAGTGAAGTTTATAAATGCCAGTATAATATTTGAGACAGCCAGTCCACTTCCACATTTTACAAGAGTGGGTCTGTGTGACAAAATTACATGGCAGATATGTCACTTCTAATATTAGAATAGATTATATTCCCATCTCTGGTATGCTTTGTTAGTTTTCAGATCACTGTCAGAGAAACCACTGTTTGTGAGCAGCCCCATTCAGAGTCCCAACAGAGCCTTCAGCAAACAGGTAATAAGGAACTGGACTTCCTCAGCAACTTGTCTGGATGACTTGAGAGTGGATTTTCCTTCTTTGTAGTCCCAGGATGACTGCAGTTGTGCTTGGCAGTTTGAGTAAAACCTAATTAGAGACCCTGACTTAGAACTACCTAGATAAGCAAGTCCTAGTTCTCTGTATTTTGGAAATTGAGATGAATGGACTTTGTACCTGACTTAAAATTTCGTCTTTCTATGGAGACTGGCACAGGAAGAAAAAAGCATGTGTGTTGAAGAGACTGGGAATTGGGATAGTGGCTCAGTGGTAGGGCACTTGTGTAGCATACTCAGAGCCTTTGGTTCAATACACAGTATTGCAGAAAGGGAGGGAAATGGAAGGAAAACAGCAGAGGAGCGAAGAAAGGAAATCTATGAACCAAATAAGAAGTACGGAAATGGATCTATGTGTGTGTATATATATGTATATATACATATACATGTATATACGTGTGTGTGTGTATGTGTGTGTGTATATATGGTGTGTGTGTGTATATATGGGGTGTGTGTGTGTATGGTATGTGTGTGTGTGTTATATGGTTGATTTTCTACCAAGGTGCTGAGATAGTTTAATGGAGTAAAGGATTCTCAACAAACCAATGGCATTGAACAACTTGGTATCCATTTGACTTGAAATGAGTCATGCTGATTTAAGGGTCAAAACCATTAAATTTGTAAGAAAACTTGAGGAAAATGAAAACAAGCAAAGATTTCTTAGGATGTATAAACATGAATTAAAGGTAGAGGAAAGTGGTAAGTTAGAGTTCCCTGAATTGAAAACTTAACGCTTTTCAAATAATATTAAGAGAACAAAAACCACACCACAGCCTGGGAAACAGCATCTTTAATAGTTTATAATTCTGATACTCAATAATGTATTTACAAGCAAAATATAATAAAAAGATTTATCCCTGTAGATTAATTTGAAGATCATTACTATCTTGAAAGTACATTTTCTAATCATGAGCATGGATATTATTCCATTGATTTGACTCTTGATTTCTTTTAGTGATGTTTTATAATTTTCAATTTAGACATGTTGACTCTGTTAAGTTTATATTATTATTTGGATTTTATGAATGGAATTACTTATTTTTAATCATTTATTACATTTGTACAGAAATAGAGTTAATCTCTATGTATCAATTAATTTCCTGTATTTTTGCTGAATGCATTTAACTTTTTTTGTAATTTCTTTAGGATTTTCTCTGTATGATTGTTATTTTTATAAAGGTCATCTGTAAAGATGCATGATTTCTTCCTTTCCAACGTATCTTAAATGTTTATGTATATATATATATATATATATTATAAAACTGACCTTGTATCTACAGAGCTTATAAGAAAATTTGTTTTTAAATATTCGTATCCATACGAAACATTCTTTGATTTCAGTGTCTTTATTTGTAAGATCANTAAATCTCTAAAGTATATGTTACATATCAGCTGTGTATTTTTTGCCAAAAAGTGATACAAAGGGTTCATGTTAGAAGTGTTTTGAGTCTGTGAATTTTGTATATATTTAGTCTTCAGCCTGTTTACTTTTATATTTCCTAATGTTAATGCTTAAATGAAATAAATAAGAATTTACTATTGAATTTCCTATTTATGTTCACTTAATCAAGTACTGGTTGTAATAGTTACAAAACTTTTCTTAATACCTGATATTTATCGTGTTTAAAAACTAAGTTTATTAATTCTTATTTGTCTTTAGAAATTTTTTTTCCCTTTAGTATTTTGAAGGTGCACTGATTTCAAATTTTCTACTTTTTTTTTTCTTATGTTAGGTATAACCAGAAAAAACCCAAGAACACCTCTTTCTGATCTTCAGGGCATGAATACTCTAAATGAAAAAAATCAACAGTAAGTTTGGAAATATGAGATCAATAACATTCTTACTGTAATTTTTTATATTGCTGTGTAGCCTGGCAGCCCTTCATTAGTTTGAGTGTTGGGATTATTGGTATGTGCCACCACATTTTAGAGTTATGTTTGTGTGTATTTGTGACGAATGTGTTAGGGCATGTTTGTATGTGTAAGGGTGAATGAACTGTATCATGGCGCATGTGTGGCATCAGTTCTTGTGTTTTACCTTGTTTGAGGTGGCTGGGTCTCTTTGCTGTTCGCTATTGTATGCTTCAAGGTAGCTGCCTCACCAGCTTCTGGAGATTTTTTTTGCCTCTGCTTTGTGTCTTAGCATAGGAGTACTGGGATTATAGACATTTGTTATGACATCCAGTTTTTACATTAGTTGTGGGCTTTGTACTTAGGTNCTTAGGCTTGTGCAGCATGTGCTTTTACACTGATCAGTCTTCCTGTCCTCAGACTGTTTTGTTTTTAAATTATTATAAAATTATTTTATTTAAATTTATTTAAATTTATTTTAAATTTATTTATTTAAATTTATTTATTTATAAATTTATTTATAAATTATTTGTGTTTGTTGGGGTGTGGGAATATGCATAGTATGTGTCTGAAAGTTAGAGAACAACTTAGGGGACCAGGTTCTCTCCTTCACCCATGTGGGACCCAGATATCAAACTGATATAATCAGGCTTGACAGTAAGTGCCTTAATCTTTTGAGCTATCTTACTAGTCCTACCCTGGGATTTCTAGCCTGTTTGCTTGTTAGTTTGTTTGAGATGTGTCTCATAGTATAGGTTGGCCTAGAGCTTGCTATATAGCCAGGGATGATCTTGAATTTCTCATCTTCTAACTCTGAAGTATTGGGAATACAGACCTGAATTACCCTACACTANTTTTTGATGGTTTTTACTAGTATATCTGCCAAGACATCTTTTTTCAGAGATAGTTTCTTTTGACTGGTTTTTTCCTGAGTAGGTCACGTGTTCTGAGTATGTGCTTTTTGTGTGAGTATGATTTCTTTCTCTTTTTTCTTATTGGTAGGTAGTAGGCATTTGAATATAATAATGTGGTAAATAGAAATCAGATCATTCTTCCTTTGCACATGTCATCTGTTCTTTGTTTGACTTGGTTTGTTTTCCTCTTGCTTTTTCTGTTTGCTTGTTTTTTCAATTGTAGACTCTGTGCCCAAGATCAGCTTAAGGTATGTTAAGAACGTCTCAGCTATTTTATGATTCTTTTTTGTGGACAGATGCAGTTATTTTCCAATTTTATGCATATATGTGAGTTATTGTTATTATCTGGTCCTCCAAATCAGAAAAGGAGAAAGTTGAAGGCTGAGGGTAGAAAATGGTGATTACCTTTTAAGTACACTGAACTTACTCAAGTGGAAGGGAAGTAGATTTACAACAATGTAGAAAATACAACAGTGATCACCATCTATTTGTTTTGTTGCTTGAATGATTAAAGCATTTATCAGCATATAAATCTCTAACATATGGAGGAGAAAGTTACTTAAGCCCATGTTGGCTGTGAGCTGTGTAGAAGCTCTTCCAAGAAAATGCACACGACTCTCTGTTACCACTTTTGGTATATTCTAATAGATGAAATGACCAGACTTAGTTGAGATTTAGCAAAGAAACCTTTCACTGGAAGTTATAAGCTATCAGTAGACCTCAGATTTCCAAAATAGAGTTGTTTACATTTGGCTTTGCTTTCTGCATTTTCATTTATTCATGGTTGACTGTGGCCTCAAAAATACTAAATAGGAAATTCTGAAAAATAAAAATTTCCCAAATTTTAAATTATGTGCCGTTCTTTATATTATGATGACATCATTTTTATGATGTTGATTCTTACCCATGTTCTATTTTATTATTAGTTAATATTGTTAATTCCTTACTGTGGCTAATTTAGAAATGAAAGTTGTCATAGGTATTTGTCTTAGTGTTCTGTTGCTTTGAAGAAACACCATGACCACAGCAACTCTTATAAAAGAAAGCAATCAATTGGGGCTTGCTTACAGTTTCAGAGGTTTAGTCCATTTTCATCATGGCAGGAAGCATGGTGGCAAGCAGGCAGACTTGTTGCTAGAGAAGTAGTTTTGAGTTCTATATCTGGATCTGCAGGTAGTAGGAAGAGAGAAAACCCTTGGGCCTGGCTTGAACTTTTGAAACCTCAAAGCCTACCCCCAGTAACACTTCTCCTACAAAGCCACACCTATTAGTCCTTCTCAAGTAGTGCCACTTCCTAATGACCAAGCATCCAAATATATGCACCTCTGGGGGCCGTTCTTATTCAAACCACCACAGTATTTATACGTATGAAGTANGTACAGACTGTGGTGGTTTTGAGTACTGCCATTTTCAGATGTGGAGATCTCAGAATATATTCCTTATGGAGAAATGGAGAGATTAGTAGTGTTATTAGAGCATGTTTTACTAGTGCATTTGATGTTTTATATGGGAAAACACACATCTAGTGCCCCCTCTCTGCCACCAGATGGGTAATATTCCTTCCCATAACTTGTGCCCCCTCCAGTAGCAAAGACTGAATTAAGAGCCTTGTTCATTCAAGGCCAGTATTCTACACTGAGCACTATCTCCAGTCCCAGCCCTCTTTTTATTTTGCTTTAGGTAGGATCACACTAAATTGCTTCAGCTGATCTTCATCTCACACTGTAGCCCAGTCAGGCTTTGAACTTGTGATCCTCCTGCCTTAGTCTCTCAAGTAACTGAAATACAGGCCTTTGTTGTAAGGTCTGGCACCACCATGGTTTTTTTT
>LZPO01055199.1:220495-230823 GCA_001675575.1 Neotoma lepida
ATTAAAGGCGTGTGCTACCACTGCCTAACCTCTATGTTTAATCTAGTGGCTGTTCTGTTCTCTGACCCCAAATAAGTTTTATTAGGGTACACAATATTTTGGGGGACATAATATAATCACCACAGTGGAGTCCTCTTCAGTCTTTAGAAAGGAACTCTGTGATGTGCAACCATATGAATGAACTTGAAGATGATTAGGCTTAGTGAAAAAAATCCAGGTAAGTCACATTGTGCAATATCTCACATGTGCTGTCTTACAGTTGGGCTCACAGAAGTAGAGAGTAGAAGTCAGATATGAATGCCNCATGAGTCAAGAAGGGAAGATATCTAAGTTAGGTTTTTCAGAGTAAATGAGAATTCTCTTAAGATCCTTGTCTGAGAGTCTCTAAGAGCTCTTCTCTTAGAACCCTTGGATTGTGCCACACTAAGCATTTAGTTTGTACACATCCAGACCTGAGATGAGACGTGTTTCTTTTAGATAACAGATTAGTTTGATGCAGAGAAATGTCCACCTGAAATGGAACTACTTGGATGGGTTACAGTTTAACCCATCTGCAAGACAATAACTATAATAATACTGCTTTTGGGGGTTTTCCTCTTAGGCTCAAAATTGTCACTTCCACTTGAATATTCTTTCTTGAACCATTCCTTTGAGCTATATTATTAGAATGATTTTACATTGCCCTGTCTTAGTTACTTTTCTATTGCTGTGATAAGACACCTTGACCAGGGCAATACATAGGAGAAAGAGTTTCTTTGGGGATTACATTTTCAGAGGGATAGAGTCCATGACCATCAAGTCATAAACCATGGCAGCAGGCAGGCAGATATGGTGCTGGAGAGCTGAGAGCTCACATCTTGATTCACAACTACGACACAGAGAGAGCTAACTGGGAATGAGGCTTTTTAAACCTCAAAGCCCACCCCCAGTGACATACCTCCTCCAAGATGGCTACACCTCTGAGTCCTTCACAAACAGTTCTGCCAACTGGGGACCAGGCATTCAAACATGAGCCAGTGGGGGCATTATCATTCAAACCACCACATGTCCTACTGTATGTTTCTGTTTTGATATCCTTTCTTTGACTTTTCACACCTCAAATGATTTTTACTGTGTTGCTCCCCTGGCAAATTTTTATAGTTACTTAGGATCAAAACTTAAGAGTTAATTTTATTTCCCATTTGAATCCTCCTTAACAACAACATGAGAATTACCTTAGTCTCTTTGGACTACTATATTAAAATATCATGGACCTGTTAGTTTATAAACAAGTTTGTTGCGTATAATAATTGAAGTCTGGAGACTTGGAAATTGAAGATCAAGATGCCAAAAGACTTCATTATGTCTGATGAAAACCCATTTTTATAACACCCATTTTGTGTCCTAACAGGGTAGAAGTGTCACCCACCAGCTGATGGGTCCTTTTGTTCTAGGCAGTACATAATTGTGGGTAGGCAAAGAGTCTCTTCAAGTGCTGGCCTTGGCTGCTTATGTATCTTTTTGCATTTGATAGCAGTGAGTGGTGGTAGACAAATTGGAACAGCAGCAGGTGGCACCTTTTAGTGTTACAGTTTTTATCTAAGCCTCAGATATTGAGGTCTACAAATGTTATAGCCCCCCTATGGGGCTCTGGCTACTTCTTCCTACTTCTCTCTTCCCAGATTTCTCCTCTTAATTCTCTCTGCCTGCCAGCCCCGCCTGTCCTTTCTCCTGCCTTGTTGCTGGCCGTTCAGCTCTTTATTAGACCAGTCAGGTGTTTTAGACAGGCACAGTAACACAGCTTCACAGAGTTAAACAAATGGAACATAAACAAAAGGAACACACCTTAAAATAATCTACAAGAGAGATTTTTTAAAGTAAAAAGGCTGTACCTACTTAGACACATGACTATTTAAAGTCTTAAAGAGCTAGAGAAGTAAAGCATTATTGCAGAGCGAGCTCCAGTTATAACCAGTCAGAAGGAAGCTGCTGATGCATCCAACTGCTTGTGGGTACTACCACCAATTGTATAATGAGGGGAATCACAGAGATAAACTGCATTTACCCTGTATTAATTGTGAGAACACAGATGTTCTGTACTCTGCCTCTGAACACTCAGAACTCTAGTGCCTGGAGATTGGGAGTAGAGAAAGCTGAAAGTGTCTTTGTGTGCATTTTGCCAAAAGAATAGGACTAGTAGCCATAGCTACTATATTGTTTACATAGTACTGGAAATGAATACTCACAGTATTGCACCAAGGAGCACATGAACAAAGTGAAAGTAAATTGTACCAAGCTCTTGCTTTTGGGCCACCAACCAGCTCCCAAATTGTGTTACAGAGACTTATTAGTGTTGAATGTTCGGCTTAGCTTAGGCACATTTCTGGCTAGCTCTTTTAACTCAAATTAACCTGTTTCTCTTCATCTACCCTTTGCCTCGGGGCTTTTTACTTTTCTTTCTGTTTATCTTTCACTGCTTCTCGTGGCTGGCTGGCTANCAAAGGCTGCCTGGCTTCTGGCCTCAGGTGTCAGCCTCATTTTCTCCTCCTCCTCCTCCCTCTTGAGCCTATATTCTTTTTGTTAATTCTCTCTCCCTGCCAGCCCCGCCTAGTATTTCCTGCCTAGCTGTTGGCTGTTCAGCTCTTTATTAAATCAATCAGGTGCCTTAGGCAGTCAAGGTGAAACAAATATAACACATCTTTACATAATTAAACAAATGCAGCATAAACAAAAGTGACACACCTTTATATAGTTAAAGTAATGTTCCACAGCAAAAACAAATGTAACACATCTTTACATAGTTAAAATAATATTCTACAACAGTAAATTTTCAAGGTGATTGCTCTTTTTGCAAAAAGGATATGCTAGAACCTAAATCTAACTAGTAAACACTTTTGCCAAAGTGGCTTATCTTTTATCCCTTGTGTAAGTGGTATCTCATCCTATTGATGGGTGNTGGGCTTTACACTCTGATTGACACAGAGGAAAAGGAGATGAGTCCTTGTCAGACTAACCATCTTCAGTAGAATAAAATGTTTCTCATGGGTATGGAGAGATGGCTCAGGGCTTAAGAGCACTGCCTGCTCTTCGAGAGTTCAATTCCCAGCAACTACATGGTGGCTCACAACCATCTATAATGGGATCCAATGCCCTCTTCTGGCATAAAGTCATACATTCAGATAGAGCACTCATACATAAAATAAATCTTAAAAAACATTTCTCACAATTGGAAATAATGAAAACTGGCTGATGATATCATATATATATATACACACACACATACATATAAATGTTTTCCCGTTCTCTTTAGCACTTGCTGGAGGTAAATTCTTTGAAGCATCTGACAAGACTGACCCTACAGGATCGAATTACCAAATCTCTTCTTCATCTGCACAAGAAGAAGAAACCTCCCAGTATCAGCGCCCAGTTTCAGGTTATTACCTATTGTACTCATGCTAAATAAAGTCTGTTTCTTTCAGATTGTTGTTGAAGGACCAAAGTGAGATGCAAAATCATTGATGTGATGTGATTCAAATGCCTATGAAGCCATAGAGTTGAGTTCTTTTATTAGAAAAGGAGTTAGGTTTTGTGTCCAAGAATCAAAGGTTTCCTTTAATAAAACAGAAAGTGAAGAATACATTAAACCCAAAGCAAGAAGAAAGAAGGGAAATAACAAAGATAAATAGAAGTCTGTGAAGCTATAAACAGAAGAGGGTCTGGGGAGATGGCTTAGCAGTTTAAAGTGCAAATGTGCTTGCAGAGGCCTCAAGTTGGGTTCCCAGCACCCACATAAGGTAACCTCACAACCACCTCTAACCTCCAGGGAATCTGATGCTTTGGGCCTTGCACCCTAGTACCTGTCCGCATATAGACACACACATAACTAAAAATGCAATAAATCTTAAAAAGAAAAATNATTAAAAAGAAAACCTGAAGACTATTGGAGGACATTAAGTAAAACAAAAGCTCTGGCTCTTTGAGCAGATCAAAAACTGATTCACCTCTAGCCAGACTAATTGAGATATATATAAAACTAAGTATAGAAGAGGGAACATTAATACATACTCCACAAACGTTAAAATTAATTTAAAGTAATGCTCTTTTCTAGGTGATTTCAAAAGTTGGTCAGAATGGAAGAATATCAGGGTAGGACATGGTGACATATGCCTATAATAGCAGCACTCAGAAGGCTGACAGGAACATCACAAATTAAAGTCAGCCTGAGCTTGTTATAGGCCAACCTTGAACAAATATCAAGGCCCTATCTCAAACAGGGAACAGAAAAAAAAAGCAAAACTACCTAAAATATGTATTTGAGTAAAGTTACTTAATGAAATGTAAAGAATAGTGAAAAATTATTCTCTATTTAGAGTATTCTGAAATGCATCTCCAATTATGACTATTGCCAGGGCATCAGCTTTAAGATTAAGATTAAACTGCATTCCTTATCCTCAGCAATTCTTTGATTTAACCAAAATGGGAATGTATACAATTTCATTTTCAGAAACAAACCCTTCTGTATATGTGTAGAAGGTTTTTTGCATATTTTGCCACCCTTGTTTATATTTATAATTCACTTGTCAACTCTTAAGTAAAAGCATACTAATGACATTACTTTTATTGCAGGCCTCCTTAAGCAAGCTGATGGAGACACTTGGTCAAGCAGAACCATATTTTGTCAAATGTATTCGCTCAAATGCAGAAAAGGTAAAAGAATCCTGTCTATGGCAGCACATCACTCAGGTTACTTCAAAACAAAGTTCAAATTCTGTTAAAACAGAATAGAGAGCAATTATGCATACTTTTTGTACAGAAAATTATATCCCATCAATGTTATCTATAGCTCGTCTTCTAATTTCCACATTACTCATCTGTAAGGTGTTTGTGGATTTGATTCAATACGTACTAGATCTAATCTGAGAGGCAAGTATTAATAATACCCCTTGAAATTCTATTAGAAAAAAAGATTTTTTTTCCTCTGAAAATTTTATTACTCTAACGACTAGTTAATCTCTTCTGTTTGGATACAGTCTTACTGCCCTTAATTAAAGCTTATCAAAATATAATATATAAATAACATTTGTCAGTAACTGGATACTCAAAAGTCAGCTGTTCTTTTAAGACATATCCAAATTTGGAGGTCTACTAACCTTTTTCTTTTTTGTTTTAGCTGCCCTTAAGATTCAATGATGCCTTGGTACTAAGACAGCTTCGGTACACTGGGATGCTGGAAACAGTTCGAATTCGCCAATCAGGATATAGTTCCAAATATTCTTTCCAGGTTATCTACTTCTATAGTATATTTATATATATATAATATATATGTATATTCATATCAAGTACATTGTTTCTACATATTTTGCTTCTTATATATCTTTGGGACTCATTTACTACTTTTTTTATTTGTTTTTTTCAAGACAGGGTTTCTCTGTGTAACAGCCCTGGCTGTTCTGAAACTTGTTTTGTAGACCAGGCTATCTCAGATCCACCTGCTTCTGCCATCTGAGTGCTGGAATTAAAGGTGTGAGCCACTACGCATGGCTTATCTTTTAATTTTACCATTTTTAAGCAAAGTTGAAAAAGCATTAAGAGAATACTCATTTTTGGAAGGGCAGCAATCTTGTTGAGCATATGCTGTGATATAGTACTTGGCTATTCTCATTTGATCAGAATATTTGCTAATATTAAGTTTGACCATAATTTAGCAGTTTTCACACTGACTTTTTCCAGTAATTAAAATAATTCACTCAGNATGATCTTGTCAAATGAAAAGGTTTCATTTGGTTTTCCCTTAAGTTTTCTTAGAAAGACTTCTTACCTAAGAAGCTTCTAGAATGTTACTCAGCAATCATAATCAGCTATACTGCTATGTGTGTAAAAATTATATTGGAACCTTTTAGAAACTGAGCAGTTTCTGTTGTATTGAAAGAGAAAACTTGATTCTCAGTCGTATGTCCCAGCAGCTGCTGTATTTCCTTTCCCTATAGTTTCTTGCTAAATGACTTTTCTTTGATCTTTGATATGGCTTTCTCAGAAAGAATAACTAACTTCTACCCTTCTTTCTTTAATTCAGTTTCCATTGATAACATGATGTTTCAGACTCAGTATCTTTCCTCTTACTGTGTTTTTAAAACTATATTTTTAAAAGATCATTTATTTTTATCTTATGTTTATGGGTATTATGTTTATGGGTGTTTTGCCTGAATGTACATCTATTTACCATGTGAGTGCAATATCTTTGGAGGCCAGAAGCAGGTGTTGTATTCCCCTGAATGAGTTACCGGTGGTTGTTAGCAGGCATGTGGACACTTGGAATCTAACCCAGGCCCTTGGAAGAGTATCCAGTGCTCTTAATCACTGAGCCATCTCCCCTGCNCCTCCTATTTATATTATTTTAAAGTAATAAACACTTTCTTTTTGTTTCATCCTACTTTTTTATTAATAAGTTTTGTTCTTTGACACTTTCGTACATGGATATAATAAATTCTGGTTACTCTCATACCCACTCTCTCATCACTTTTCTACCTCTACCAGTTTGCCTTCTACTTTAAAAAAGATAAGAAAACAGGCCCTAGACTAGCCTCACTCATGTGGCCCACTGCCCTCTTACAGGGTATTCTGATCTTTCCCACTGCCTTTCTTTAAATAAAATATTCTTTTTATTTATTTATTAAAAGACTGAGAAACCCATTAATAAAAGATCATCAGTTTAGGGCATAATATTCATCTAGTCCCTTTGTGATTTGATACCATTTTCTTTTTACTTTTTAGGATTTTGTGAGTCATTTTCATGTACTTCTTCCCCGAAATATTATCCCATCTAAATTTAACATTCAAGATTTCTTCAGGAAAGTAAATATTAATCCTGATAATTACCAAGTTGGAAAAACAATGGTAAGTAAGACCCTTAGTCAAAATTGAGTGCATTTTATATTTTAATAATAATACCTTGTCATAAGTTTTATGAAAAGATAGTATGTCACATATTACAAGGAAATTGATTAAACTAGGTGGTTTTAAATTTATACATTTATTTATTTGTGTGTATATGTATTTGTATGGGCACAGATGTGCCATGGCATAAGTGTGGAGGTCAGAGAAAAACATGAGGACTTGGTTCTTTCCCTTTACCGTGTGGGTCCGAGGGATGAGACTCAAGTNGTCAGGCTTGGTGGCAAGTACCTTTACCCACTATGCTACCTTGTTGGCCCATAAATTTGATTTATTATTATTATTATTATAGTTGTTGTTGTATTTGTATTTGTGTATGAGTAATGTGTGAATGCTAGTACACCCATGCAAGACAATTTTCAGGAGTTGGTTCTCCTATCTTAGGTTCATAAGATGAAACTCAGGTTCTTATGCTTATATGCCAAGCACTTTTACCCAGTGAACCCTCCTAACTGACCCTAGGGCCTTTTCTTTTCTTAATTTCTTGTTTTTTTTAAATGGCTTAGCAGTTGCTATCTTGCTTGCTATCATGCCTGATGACCTCAGTTTAATCTTAGAACCCATGTAGTAGGTAGAAGAGAACTGATTTCTATAATTGTTACCTGACCAATCTATATATACAGAACCTAAAATAAGAAGTTGTAATCAGTATTAATCATAGAATTCCTGGCCAATGTTCTAGTTCTAATTACAGCTTCAGCTATAATTCCAACCATTTCTGACTAAGATGTTCTACTGTAATGACCAGCTTAGCTTGTCTACAGTAACATTATCCAGACTCTTCTACTGCCCTTTTCAACTGTTTTCTTTGTTACCTTTTATTTATATTCCTTCTTTCTTATTCCTCTTCCTCCTCCTCTGTTTTTCAAGCTACAAAACATGATCATCTTGAGGTTACCCTGTGATTTAATCCTTTTGCAAAATTTCTTTTTGTTTTCTTAGAAATGCTTCTCATATCTCAGCCTTTTTGTCCATTCTTGATTCCATTTTGTTGCTCGTTCTTAGCTCTTTTCCTCTGTATTACTTTGATAATAATAAACTGTTATTTTTTCTCTATTTTAGTCATTCCATTTAAATTATTTTACCCATGTATTAAAATCACATAAATATGGTATCTTCTTTATATTGATCTCATGCTCAATTATAATCCCAATAGATTCCCCATTAAATTTATGTATCTTTCTCACTTACACTTTCTGATCCTCCATGTTGTTTGGCAAGTAGTACTCCATGCCTATAGTCCTAGCACTAGAAAGCAATGCCAGTTCAATCACTCATTCAAGATTATTCTCAGCTGCATAGAAGTTTAAGGCCAGCCTGGGCTATATGAGCATCTGTCACAAAACACAAGACAAAAAACACTTTCATATTTTAGCTTCATAATATTATACAGTACTTTATGAGGAGTAATTCAGTTGTCTCATGTGCTTTAGTTTTTCTAACTAGTTAGAACTAGTTAGAAATTTAATTTTTCTAACTCCTTTTATTGCTCAGGTAATATCAGTCCATAGTAGTTTACTCTTTAACTCTTGATATATAGTATTTGTCCACTCCTAAAGATGAACCATAAGTTCTCTTTCAAAGAGATATGTCTAATTTATACTTTGTATATATCTGCTTTTGACTCTAGGGAGTAAGAAACCTTTAATGCACACTAGATTTCAAATAGATGGTTATTGTTGGTTCCTTCAGGTTATACTCACTTTTTAAGATCCGTGGTTCTGTTTTTCCCTTATTCCAAAATTTTAAAAATTTGTGACATATTAACTAGTTGTATACTGATTTTTTATAGCAATGATTTTTCGGGATGAGAGGCAGTAATGTAGCAGAGTGTTTGACAATGGAAACTTGATACATTTTCTCATTTTCCCATTTCCTCTCTCATGTACTAGTATCTNTTTTCAGTTTGAGATTGATTATTGATTACATTAGTCCAGGTGTTAGAACTGTTTATCAGTACCTTATTTGCATATCTGCCATTACATGTGTTCTTCTCTGAAAGAGAAGCTTGCCCTAGAAACAATGATTCATGAATAGTTGTCATTTCTTTTTAAGCTTTATCCCTTGTCTTTCGTCCTTCTCATAGGTTTTCCTAAAAGAGCATGAACGACAGCACTTACAAGATCTGCTTCATCAGGAAGTGCTTCGCCGAATCATTCTGTTGCAACAGTGGTTTAGGGTCTTGCTCTGTAGGCAGCAGTTCCTCCATTTGAGACAGGCATCTGTTGTTATCCAGGTGGGAAGAGAAAAGGGTTCTTTGTGTGAGAGTGATTTTGACCTTCATTTAGTAACCAGAACCATTTTACTGTGAAACATTTAAATAATAATGAAACTGTAGAGATGAGAATGAATCATACTCATTTCTTAAATGTTTGTAACACTGAACAGATTACCTTGCTTGTAGCAGCAGGTAATACCGTGGGAGTTCAAGGCCAGCCTTCCAGCTTGTCTATGTAGAATTCCAGGACAGTCTGAGCTATAATAGAGAGACCCTGTGAAAAATAAATAAAATACATAAATAAATAAAATAAGAAAACAGAACTTATTAATTTGTAGAGCGGTTTTCAAGCTTTGGAGCCTGTCCTGGAACTTGCTCTATAGACCAGGCTGGCCTCAAACTTAAAATAGCTATTTTTGATAAGCAAAGAAAAGTTTTTTATTTATTTTCTAAAGAGCCAAGTTTTTACTTATTAACTTACATTTGAAGTATTCTTGGATAATAGCCTTATGTGAGGCTATTTTTGCTTAATCATCAACCACTACTTGATGGAATTTTTTTCCCCTGGATGAATATTTGCAGAGGCCTTTTCCATTCTCCTAGTTTCTTGTTGTCATCAGCTTTAATAACATTGATTTAGTGCTTAGCATAACGAGCCTCCATCAACTTGACATACATAGGCTCATTAGTTGGATGTAAGTCCACAAAGATGGGCATGGCACTTGCTTAAGGCTTTGACAACTTCCTGGATCCCATCTGTTAAAGCTTTGATGTCTTAGAAGAGGTGGTCTTCAGCACCTCTTGTGAAGCAGTACTAATTTCCATTACACCTGAAGCAGCAGTGCCTTCTGTGGGCACAGCAGCAGGTTACAGGTGAGACCAAATCTGGACCAACCAGAGCATCAACACAACTCGGCAGCAGCATAGAAAGAGCTGCTATTATTATTATTATTATTATTATTATTATTATTATTATTATTATTATACCACCAACAAGTTAGTTGCTTGTGTACTGAAAGTGCTAAGACAGAAATTTAGCCTTTTTTTACCTTTTCTATGGAATGAGTGGTAACTTGACAGCCATTTTCTTTTTTCCCTTAGCGTTTCTGGAGGAATTACCTAAATCAGAAGCAAGTCAGAAATGCGGCTGTGCAAAAAGATGCTTTCATTATGGCTAGTG